>VMDO01000974.1:0-157042 GCA_007922755.1 Pedetes capensis
CAGGAGAGAGCAATCCCTGGAGAAGGACATCATGTTTGGAAGAGTGGCAGGTCATCACAAAAGAGGAAAACCCTCCACCAGATGGATTAACACAGTGTCTGCAACAATGGGCTTAAACATAAATAAGATGGTTTGCCTGGCACAGAATCGGCAAGTGTTTCGATCTGCTGTACATAGGGTCGCTATGAGTGGGACTCGACTCGACGGCACCTAACAACAACAACAACAACAAACTGTCTCTGTTCTGCAACAGAGCCTGAGAGGGAAGGAGGGAGATCTCTGTGACAATTTATAGGATATGGCCATAAGAGAGGGCTCATCTACCACATTAGTTTGTTCTCCATGTTCCTGTACCTTTTCTTGCAAACCACAATGTTCTCCTCAGTCAATGGGAACTTGGTGCTTAGGTAAGCATCAGCAGTCTGGATGTTTTTTTAGACCAGGTATTTTGGGAACATCTTCAGTGAGTAACATTGCTTGATGGCTATAGATCTAGTCTCCAGATGCATTTAATAAAGAAACTAAAAGAAGCCAAGGAAGAGATGAATGCAGTTTTAGTAACATACAAAGACTGAATCTCAACTGGGATGCATAAAATAATCACCTGGGGAGCTTTGAGACATCTTGATCCCTGGGTCACATTGACAAATTACATCACATCTCTGGGAGTGGGACTCAGGCATCTGTACTTTATTTCAAGGTCCCCAGGTGATTCGAGTATGCAGGGGAGGTTGAGAGCTACTGCCCAATACAGCAGGCTCAGAAGTGCTGGAGATGTTCCTCTGGGAGACACATGCTCACCTGCCCTGCTCTCTCTCTTGGTTCCCTCTCATTTGGCTCCAGAAATGTATTCATTTGCTCATTTATTTATTAGACACATATTTATTAGACACACACTTTGTACCCATTTGAGGTCATATTGGTACCAACTAACACAGAAATTGAAGGAGGAGAAACCAACCCATTGATGGATAAAGATGAGATTGGCTGTATTGTGTTGAGGTACTATATTCAGAGAGTCAAGATGTGTGAATTTGAACTGAACTTTAGGGTAAATGAATATCCTGAGTGTGTATATGGTTAGCTTGGGGCACCACAGAATGTAACCACTATTATGGGTAGCAATTACTCACTGTGGGTAGAGATCACACCCTTAGAGTGTAAGAGCATTATTATCTATGTGGAAGAGTGGTATATGCCATACAACTTACAAGAAGCCTTTTGCCAGTCAATTCCAATGTGTTCCCAAGGAAAACCATCAACTCTGACCCCCACTCCCCCATAAAACTAAAGTGAAATATAAGAAAATTGGAAAGCACTATTTTAGAATATAGGAAATTAGGCTGTTGTTCATGTGAATGGCATGGTATTTGTGTAGATATTTTCCCACTGTGAAGGTTATTTGTGAAGTTATCTCTTCCCTTGTCCCTTTTATGGCCTGTAAAGTCTTATATAATATGGTTCTTGGTCACTGCTAAGACCTTATTTCCCTCCACTCTGCTCTTCTTTGTTCACTTTGCTGTAGCCATCTTGAGCTTCTTGTCTATCTTTAAACACATGAGGTTTATTTCCATTTGGGGGCATTTGCACTTTTTTTGCTTATGATCTTCTTCCCCCAGTTCTCCCTATAACTCCTCTGTCCTCAAATTCAAGTATCAACCCAGCTATCACCTTTCCAGAGAGGTTATTCTACATATGACACTGACACACTGTTTTCCCTTCTTTAGAGCACCTATTTGTCCCTTTAACTTAAAAAAAAAATTGTAGTACTATTATGTCTTTAAGGACAGGGTTTTAAAAATTCTACTTCCTAGTACCAAATTAGTACATAAGAGGTATCCAGTAAATAGCTTTATTCAAAGTTCTGCGGGTGATTATGTTATGCATCCCAGTTGAGATCTCTTCTTTAGGTGTTACTAAAACTGAACTCATCTTTTCATGGGCCTGTTGCAACTTCTTTATTAAGTGAATTGTGAAAAACTGTAACAGTGGAACCACCAGGTAATGCTAATCACTAAAGATATCCCCAAAATATTTGGGCTAAAGAGAGGTTCGGACTGCTGATGTTTGCCTTAAGGATCAAATTCCCATTGTGTGGTGGGAATGTTTTCGTTTGTAAGAAGAAAAAGTCATGGAACTTTTTTTTTTTAGGACAAACTAAGATGGTACATGAGCCGAATTCAGAATTTTCCACATTAGTGTCTTTCTTGGTCATTCCATATTAAAATTGGACAGGAAAGTAACTTAACAGTCTGCCTGGGAACAGGAGAAGGTTTTGACATTTTGAAGGTCACATCTTGGCCCCAAGGGAAGTGTATAAGAAGAGGGAATGAGGTTTATTCCCTAAACTCATCTCTTAGGTAATTTGAAGAAGGGACCAATGGTGCTGATGGACACTATAGAACAGCACCAGTTGATTGAGGAAAAAAATTAAAGGAGCAAAATCTTCTTTTCAAAGGAAATCAAAGTGTATTCCCAATTTCTAAAACTGATCAAAGCATAGCAGCTCTGTTTGAAGTAGAGTTTGTAGCCTGGAGGCCCAGCTCCATTCAGGCTGCCTCACACAATCCCTATCCCCAGGTGGCTCTGGAGCACTGAAGCTTACACCTCAACCAAGTGTGATTTGAAAAGCACTATTCCAGATGATGCTTTTAGGAGTGGCAATTACAGACCCCTCCTGACTCAGGAAACCTACCATAAGAAAAAGTAAACTACTAACCAGTGGATCAGGCTGTCCTACGGACTCTCAACATTGACCATAATAGTGAGATAAACTGGATTGAACCCTTTCTGAAGACATTTCAGCAGGCCCAAGCATCACCTGGGACCTTAATAACATGCTGATTCTGGTTCAGTGGATCTGGGATATGGCTCCATATCTGCATTTCTTAAAAGCTCTCAAGTGTCAACACATCTTTGAACCCGAGAGTTCGAAATCACAATTCACGTATCAGAATCCTTTGCAAGATTTATTAGAAATGCAGATTAGGGGCTCCATCATGAGCTTCAGGATCCAGTCCTCTGATTATGGATCTGGAAGTGGTGGTTTTTCATACACTACCCAGGTTTTCCTGTAGTAGCTTGTGAAAAACAAGATCTGTGCTCCAACATATGTCTGCCTATATAGCTTAACCTTTAAGATCTCAGAGACAGTATCTGAAACTCAACACATTTGAGGGAGGGCTGGAGAAGGGTTTGTAGATCATTGAGCCTGACCCTACTCTTATTGATTAGAAAATTGAGGTCCCAAAGGGCAAGAAATTCTGCCTAGTGCCCATCACCAGCTGGCTTCAGAGTAGGTGAACTCCAGCACACGAATATTTGATTCCCTGATCCTCACTTTCTCCCAGGACAATAAGAGCCCTCCTTTATCCTTGCCTTTCTGTCTCTGCTGCTTTATGAGGCCAAAGATAGTGTCTCCTCATTTTATATTCCTAAAGCCTGGCACAGTGCCTGGCACAGGGGAGGTACTAAGGAAATATTATTGTTGTAACTTCCTGCTATGTTTAGTATGCCTAATAAATTATTTTTTAAATTTCTTATTAAATATTCTCAGGTTATTATTGTTGTTAGGTGTCATCGAGTCAGGTCTGACTCATAGTGACCTTATGTACAATGGAATGAAACACTCTCCACTTCTGTGCCAGGCATATGATCTTCTTTATGTTTAAGCCTATTGTTGCAACCACTGTATCAATCTATCTAGTTGAGGGTCTTTTTTTCATTGACGTGCCACTTTCCCAAACTTGATGTCCTTCTCTAGGGATCAGATCCTTCTGACAACATGTCCGGAATACATAAGATGCAGTCTAGCCATCCTTGCTTCCAAGGAGCACTCTGGTGGCACTTCTTCTAGGACAGCTCTGTTGGTTCTTTTGGCAGTCCATGCTATATTCAATATTCATTTCCAGCACCATAATTCAAAAGCATCCATTCTTTTCCTGCCTCTCTTATTCAATATCCAGCTTTCACAAGCATATGATGCAAATGAAAATACTATGGCATGAGTCAAGTGAACCCTCATCTTCAACGTGGCATCTTTAATTTTCAACACTTTAAAAAGGTCTTTTGAAAGAGTTTTTCCTAATGTAATGAATGCATTTTTTTGACTTCTGGACTCCTGCTTCCATGAGTGTTGATTATAGAAGCAAGTAAAGCAAAATCTTGGATAATCTCTGTATTTTCTCCATTTATCATGAAGTTGCTTACTGACTAAATTGTAAGGCTTTTTGTTTTCTTGATGTTGATGCACAATCCATACTGAAGGCTATGTTCTTTGATTATTGTTGTTGTTAGGTGCGGTTGAGTTGGTATCCAACTCCTAATGACCCTATGTACAACAGATGAAACACTATTGTCAGTGCTTCTCTGCTATTGATAGGGTTTTCAATGGCAGATTGATTTTTGGGAGTGGTTTGCCAGGTCCTTCTCCCAAGCCTACAGTATCTGGTGTTCCCAGGCGGTCTCCCATCCAAGTACTAACCAGGCCTGACCCTGCTTAGCTTCCAAGATCTAACAGGATCAGATGCCACACAGCTATGGGGACAGGTGTGTTCTTTGATACTCGTCAGTAAATGTTTCAAATCCTCTTCACTTTCAGCAAGCAGAATTGTTTCATCTGCATGCTGCAGGTTGTTAATGAATCTTCCTTCAGTCCTGATACCATGTTCTTTCTCATAAAGTCTAGCTTATCAAATTATTTGTTTGGCATAGAGATGGAAGAGGTATGGTGAAAAGATACAGCCCTGATGCATACCTATTTTGATTTTAAACCCGCAGTGTTTCCTCGTTCTGTTCAAACAGCTACCTCCTGTTCCTCATGAGTACATTTAAGGGCTCTGCTATTCCTATTCTTCGCAATGTTATCCATAATTTATTATGATCCACACAGTCAAATGCCTTTACACAGTCAATAAAACATTGATAGCATCTTTTTGGTAGTTTCTGCTTTGGTAGTTTCTGCTAATATCCACCTGATATCAGCAATGATGTCCCTGGTTCCACACCCTCTTCTGAATCTGGCTTGATTTTCTGGCAGTTCCTTGTCTACATACTGTTGTAATTACTTTTGAATGATCTTTAGCAAAATTTTATTTGTGTACTATATTAAGGATATTGTTCGATAATTTCCACGTTCTTTTGGATCCCCTTTCTTGGGAATAGGCACAATTATGGATCTCTTCCAATCAGTTGGCCAGGTAGCTGCTTTCAAGTCTCTTGGCCTAAACAAGTTAGCACTTCCAGTGCTACATCTGTTTGTTGAAGTATCTCTATTGGTATTCCATCAATTCCTAGAATCTCGTGTTTCTCCAATTCCTTCAAGGCAGTTCCACTTCATCCTTTAGAACTGTTGGTTCCTGATCTTGAAATGGTTTGTCATCCACCAGTTATTTTTGGTGTAATGAATCTGTGTATTCCTTCCATCTTCTTTTGATGTTTCCTGCATCATTTTCCCTCTAGAATCCTTCACTATTGCCATTTGAGGCTTGAATTTTTTTCTTCAATTCCTTATCTTGAAAAAAACAAAAAACAGAGTGTGTTCTTCCCTTTTGGTTTTCTATCTCCAGGTCTTTGTACATGTCATTGTATTATTTGATTTTGTCTCCTCAAGCTGCTATTTAAAATCTTTTATTTAGTTCTTTACCTTGGTCATATCTTCCTTTTACTTTAGTTGCTCAGTGTTGAAGGGCAAGTTTTAGAGTCTCTTTTGACATGTAATTTGGTCTTTTCTTTTTTTTTCCTGTCTTTCTAGTAACCTTTTGCTTTCCTCATGAATGATATCTTTGATGTTGTGACACAACTCATTTGGTCTATCATTAATGTCAGATGCATCAAACCTGTTCTTAAGATGGTCTCTGAACTCAGGTGGGATATACTCAAAGCCATACCTTGGCTCTCATATACTTGATCTAATTTCCTTCAGTTTCAGTTTGAACCCACATATCAGCAGGTGATAGTCTGATCCATAATCAACACCTGGTCTTGCTCTGACTTTTGTTATTGATTTATTTCATCATCTCTTTCCAAAAGTGTTGTCAGTTTGGTTCCTGTATGTTCCATCTGGTGAAGTCCATGTGCGTAGTTACCATTTATGTTGGTGAAAAAAATGTATATTCTATAAATGATCATTGGTCTGACCAAATTATATCATATGATCTATAGCATCATTTCTGTCATCAAGGCCATATTTTCCAGCTACTGGGCCGCCTTCTTTGTTTCCAACTTGTGCATTCCAGTCATCAGTAATTATCAGTGCATCCTGATTGCATGTTCAGTCTATTTCAGATTGCAGAAGCTGATAAAAATCTTCCCTTTCTTCATTTGTAGCCTTAATGGTAGATGTGTAAATTTGAATAACAGTCATATTTACTGGCCCTCCTTGTAGGCATATGGATAATATTCTATCACTGTCAGCATTGTACTTCAGGACAGATCTTGAGATGTCTTTTTTGATGATGACTACAACCCCATTTCTCTTTAATCTTTCATTTCTGGGATAGTAGGTGATATGGTTATCTGATTCAAAATGGCCTGTGTCAGTCCATTTTAGCTCACTGATGCCTAGAATGTCAGTGTTTATGCACTCCATTTCCATTTTGATGATATCTAATTTTCCTATATTCATACCATGTACATTTCATGTTCCAATTATTAATGGTTGTTTACAGTTGTTCCTTCTTACTTTGAGTCATACCACATCAGCAAATGGAGGTCCCTAGGGATTTACTCCATTCCCATCACTAAGGTAGACTCTACTTTGAGGAGGCAGCTCCTCCTCCCCAATCATCTTTTGAGTGCCTTCCAAACTTGTGGAGCAGCTTATTTTCTGGCATTATATCTGGCAGTGTTTCTATGCTATTCATAGAGTTTTCAATGGCTAATTGTTTTGGAAGTAGTTAAGCCATGTCCTTCTTCCTAGTCTCTCTCAGTCTGGAAGCTCAGCTGAAACCTGTCCACCATGGGTGACCCTGCTGCTGTCTGTAATACCCATGGCATAGCATTTAACATCACAGCAATACACAACTGCTTGCAGTACAGCAAACTGACAGACATGTAGGGGGATTCTCAAGTAAAAAAAAATGAAAATAAATGTTTCCAAGCAGCATATGAGAGGTCTTTTAGAAGTGTAAATACAGCAACCATTAAAAACATAATGTATGGAGAGTAGAGGACATGACCCTAGAATTTGTTTTTTGCTGCAATATTTACTAGGTGTGTAATCTCAAGAAATTTGCTCATGTGCTTTGAACTTCAGTTTCCTTATGTGTAAATTAGAGACGACAGTATATCCTATGTCATGGGGGTTTGTGTGTATTTAATTGGTAAATATAAAATATTTAAACAGTGCTTCATACACAGTAGGTACTGAGTCCAGCAGTGGCCCTGCAGATCACTAGAGCAAGATAATGATTCCATCAGTCTCCCCAAAAACTACTACATTCAGAGCCCCTTGCCAACTACCAACTGTAAGAACCATAGGTAGATTAGTTCTGGAGTTCTCATGGACAATGCTTAGACTTTAGGACTGAAGGGAACAAACTTGGCTTTGCATATCTTCCAGGAGAACTTTTCTAAGCCATAAAGTAGCACCCTTGTGGGGACAAGGATTTGTTTCAATACTGAGGAATGGCATTAGTGTGATGGGTCATCCTCAGTCACCATGGTAGGAGGGGTATGTGGACTGAATTCACCCATGGGATTCTCTCTGTAGGGTCCAAACATTGACTGGAGCTTAGAGTCTACTGCAGATAATTGGTGTAAGGGCTTCTGAGCAGTGTGTTTGAATTTTCAGTTAGAGAGTATAGGCAAGATATTTTTATTTTGATTACTAATTTGAAGAATGTGAATTTGCCATGTGTGCCTCAGAGTTCACTCTGGTAACCAGACTGTGTGATCATCTATGAGGAAGTGTGTTTTCTTCACAGATCCCAGGTTTTCAAATATTGCACTCCCTTGTTCTGTGAGTAATATTCTCCTTGCAGATGTCTTGAGTTTATAGGGAAGTAGTTGGGAAAAGATGGCCACCATCAACTAATACACAGATCTTATTACAGATGGTTGGAATGTTGAAGAAAAAGTACTACAAATCATGAATAAGTATCGCTTTACCTTTGCCTCAGTTATGAGTCAGATTTTTTCTTCAATTACAAGTGACCGAAACTAACACAAAGTGTCTTAAACAAAAAGGGAATTTACTCAGCTTGTAACTGAAAAATCCCAGGGATTCATAGCTGGCTGGCTGCAGATTCTCAAATAATGACTCAGTTAAGCCACCTCTCCTCACCTCCTTACTGTCTGTCCTCTGTGTTGGTTTTACTCTGAATCTGATTGTCCTTTAAATGTCCTTAGCAGATCTTGGCTCATATCCTACCAGGTTAGCATCCATATAGTAAGAAAGTGACTTTCTATGTTATTTCAGCAAAAGCTCTGAATATTCCCCTGGCTAAACATAGGTCATTTGTCTCTCCCCCTCCCATCAGTGGGTGCCTGGTATAGTCAGCACCTGAACCACATGGACTGCCAGGCTTTCCCAGAGATAACTGAGGTACCAATATCAAAAGAATCAAAAGGGGATGGTGTAGACACTGGGCAGAGAAATGCAGAAAATGTCCTGGCATCATATACCTCAGAGTCAGAATTCTGCTTCCCATCACTTTTTTTTTTTTTTTTTTGCAGTACTGGGGGTTGAACCGAGGGCCTTGCGCTTGCATGCACTGCAAGTGCTGGACCACTGAGCTGCACCCTCAGCCCATTTTTTTACTTTTTGAGACAAGGTCTTGCTAAGTTACACAGACTGCCTCTGGTCTCCAACTTGCGATCCTCCTGCCTCTGCCTCCCAAGCTGCTGGGATTACAGGCGTGCGCCACCACACCCAGCCTTCCCTCCACTCTTTATACCCAGTTTTCCTAAGATAAAATTCCCCCAGTACCATTGTTACTTGCCTATAAGAGATCTGCCTCTAGCCTGCAAATGATTTTCCCCTGACCCCGCTTTATGTCTTCTGTCTGGAGCGTGGGATGCTCAGCAAGGTCTCCATTCTGTCTGTTGAGTCTCTCTCCCCTTGTGATTGAATGCTACCTGGAGATTTTCTTGTTGACACATTGGCTTCCTTTTGTTTCCTTGGTCTCCATAAACATTTGTCACTCAGCTACTGCAATCCTTTCATAACTGTGGGAGAAAGGGAGATGGACACAGTTGTGGGCAGACAGGGGGGCCTACTTCTATAGTTTCTGGGAAATATGGAGACATGGTTTTGTCACCACAGACAATGTCTCTAGCAAATGGCAGAATGGGCCCACAGCCCATTTTGGTTTGCTAGAGCAAATGCTCCCAGGATAATCTGCGTGTATCCAATCTGCAAAATGCACTTAGAGAGCTAATTATGTAAGAATTTGCAAATGAGAACTGCTGTTCTTACATGGAGCAGTTTGCTTTATTAAGTGAGAATCGATGTGATGTGTGATGGAGACCTTAGCACACTAAGGTTCACAGTTATACAGATAGTAGAAGAACCCTAAGATTGTCCAGTGTTTAGCAAATAGCTGAGGATCCCAAAGTTTACAAAGAGCCTCAGAGAGCAAAATGGATATTTCAATGAAATATACATTTCTGTTCAGTGCAGTACATCCAAGTCTCCAATCGGGTTGATTTAAAAGGACTAATATTTATGAGCTACTTGCTGTCAGATAGAGGATGGAACCCATTCACTCACCCAAATGCTTGGTAGGGAAGGTACTATTATTATTTCTGTTTTATAGTTAAGAAAACTGAGGTACTATGAAGTTAACTGGCATCGCTGGACAGTGCAGGGGCTTCAGGCCATTGGACACCAGACCCCAGTTTCTAAGACACTGTTTAGGCCTGTTATTTTGGCTATTCAGAGATTATCCATGGCTACCGACTATTTTTAGTTTTCATTAAGTATTTATTGCATACCATCTCACTGCCAGATATTGTTGTTTGTTGTTAGGTGCCACCAGTCAGATCCAACTCATAGTCTTCCAAGTACAGCAAGACAAAACACTGCTCAACACCCTGCCGTGCATATGATCTTTTTATGTTTGAACTGAATGTTGCAGTCACTGTGTTTCTTCTCATTTTGAGTCATGCCACATCAGCAAAAGGAGGTCCCAGGGGCTGCCAGATACTAGATGTGTATGATGCCCTGAATTTTTTTGAGAAACTCCAAGATAGCTCCTGAGATGAAAAGCAATAATACCTAAAACCTGTTGAATACTTCCTAAGTGCCAAGCCTTTTAAGAAACACTTTACAGGTTTTCATTCTCTTAATCCTCATATAACTTTTGTGAGTTAGAAGCTGTCCTCATTTAGAGTAAGGAACTAAGGCACATAGAAGATAAGAAACTTATTGGAGAGAATCCAGCACATAATTGGCAAAATTGGGAATTGAATGCACATAGTTCAGCTCCATAGCCTTTTCTTTTTCTTTTTCTTTTTCTTTTTTTTTTTTTTTGGTAGTATTGGGGGTTTGAACACAGGGCCTCACATATGCTAGGCAGATGCTCCACTATTAAGCTGCACCTTCAGCCCCTTTTTTATTTTTTGAGACAAGGTCTTGCTAAGTTGCGCAGGCTGCCTCTGGCCTTGAACTTACAATCCTCTTGCTTCCAAGGATTTTAGGCATGTGTCATGGCACCTAGCTAGCTTTTGCTTTTGATGTGTGTGCCATGCCAAACAATCAGATCTGTCGGCCACAGTAATAGACCAATGGTGCCCTGCAAGAACACAATCACTTTTCTACTTATTATTACTCGTTCTTCGCACAACACTATTTCTCCTTTTTAAAAACCTTTTTTAAAGTGATCACCAATCAAAACTTCTTGTGGTAGGTGTTGTATATTAAAATTAAATTGCAAAATGCATAAAATTGAGTAATATGATTTTGTCACTAAGAAAAGTGACAAAATACGACATTATCAATTCACTCAGCAAATTTCCCAATAGGTATTGGTGTTAGGCTCTGTGCTGGGCACTGGAAATTATGGTAAGACATAAGTGTGCATACAGTTTGGTGACAGGCATATAAGTAAGTTCAGGGCCAAAAAACTTTAGTGACCTAGTTTGATTTGTCCATGACTGGGTAGTAAACAGGATCTTCCCTAGCAGGTAATGGAAAGTATATTCTCTGTCAGAGGGATCTGATTTTACAATATTACATATGTAAGAATAACTTTGAGCCAGATCCAGTGGCACATGCCTGTAATCCTAATGACTTGGGAAGTGGAGGCAGGAGGATTGTGAGTTTGAGGCCAGAGGCAGCCAGTGTAACTGAGACCCTGACTCAAAATAAAAAATGGGTTAAGGATACAGCCCAATGGTAGAGTGCTTGTGAAGTATGTGCAAGGCCCTAAGTTCAACCCCCAAGTACTACTACTACTACTACTACTACTACTACTACCACTACCACTACTACTAATAACAATTTTAGGGCCTAACAAAGATGGAAACAAATTGTGGGCTAATAGGAGGCTGACAACAATAATTCAGTTGCCCCATAGTCTCATCAGTCCCTTCTTTCTGTCTACTATGCTCTGTTGTTAATATTTTATTTTTATACATTTTCCCCCATTATCACAAGATGGCTGTTGAGACTCCAACAACATCAAGATAGGAGCTGTGCAACAGAGTGACAGTAAAAAGATCTTTTCCTATCATGGCACTCTCCTTTTAATGACAAAGAAAAACACTCTTTCAGAAGTCTCAAGAATACTTCCCCTTATATCTCATTGGCCAGAATTGTATTACATGATGATTCATCTACAGAGGATGAGATTGCAAAAGAATCAAGTGTCCATCTTTTCCCAGCCTCTTTGGATGAGGTGAGCAAGGGAGATAGGTACAGCTGAGTTATTGAGCCAATAGTTTCTGCTGCAGTGACAATGTGATAGGTCTGTAGTATCCTTGACTATATAACGAATAGTATTGTGATCAGCTGTTTGTGACCACAAAGTCATATAACTGGTTATAACTGGTCAGTTTTGGGAGTTCATCATGTAGACCTTGGTCACATATGGGAGGCTGAGAAGTACCTGCCCTGTTTCCCATAAGTTTTGAAAATTGTCCCCGGGGATATCAATACATGGAAAATTGGGGGCTTATCGATTCCTACTGGAGTTGTGATAAGAAAGATCTTTGTTCATAAAGTAGCACTGGACAACATGTGTCCAAAGTAGCTTCCAGAACATTCCTGTAGACTCACCCTGTATTCTACTCTAGCTCTGCTACTAAATTGCTCAAATTTTAGAAACTCATTCAGCCTTTCAAAGATTGTGTCCTCTCTTGGAAAAATAGGGTATGAATATATCTATCACGTATTACTAGAATGACAGATGGTAGACAGAGTCTTTCTTATCACATATTCCTAGCAGATACCATACTGTACTGTCAATGAAAGGTTGCTATGACCTTTGACTTTGGGTAATCTAAAAACTCAGTGTTACCATGTTGGGTAGGGAAGTTAGATTCTAGAGGATAGGTTCTTGCACACCAAACTCACAAGAAGGATTTATGAATCAGAATGTCCATTTATTCATATATAAAGAATTGGGTGGACTTAGCATGACATCTAACATCAGTTCTTACTCAGAAATATTTTGGAAACGTTTAGATTAATAGTCTACTTTCTCAATACAGTATCATTATTTGCTTCTCATGAATTGGTCCTGAGATTTCCAAGGCCAAATAAGTTGAAATCCTTTGGATTTAGTCAAAGTTTTGCAAGCAGGATTTTTCAGAGCCTTTAACATGTTTATTAGTTCTTTGAATTCCCAAGAGGATTTCCAAACTAACCTAAGCCAGTATTATAGGATCAGGTAATATAAACAGGGTACTGTTGGTATGTGGGCACATGTACACATAAGCTACTGCTAGCCTAGCTGGGAGGTAAACTTAGATCACATTCAAAACATACTCTCAGCAAGAATCTAACTTCTAAAGTCATTACTCAATATTTTGAATGTTACTATTGTAATGTATAACATAGGTTGTATCAATCTGCAAAAGGGAAATTATAAATAGTTGTTGCTAAAAAGAGTGATGTTCAAATATGTTCTGGGTCAGAATGACTTCATAGCCCACTCCCCTTCTGTGAACAGGTATGTGATTGGGAAAGCTAGTTGCCTAATCTTTTTGGCACTCAATGTTGGAGATCCCCACTTCATCGAGAGCTCTGCCACTTGACATAGTCCTATAGTCAGCTGGTCTCCAACAGAGCTATTATTAGGCAAAATGAACATTTTATAGAAGGATCTTAAGTAAGATCCTAAGTGTTGAGAAGGGCTCTTCTGAGCTTACCATTTTTGTGTGTATTTCTTTGCTATTATGTAAGTACTGGGTAGAATTTGGTCTAAGACTTGATTGAATTATGACTTCTTATCTGGCATCAGGGTTGAGTCATAATATGTCCTTCTAAAGGCTGAATACATTTATGGAAAACTACCCAGTCAACTGCTTTGGCTAAATGGGCCCAAGACACTTAGAACAGAACATTTTCTTTGTGATACAATTCATGGAGCTAGTATTCTTGAGAACTTTGCAGAACTATGGCATTACCTCACAAACAGGGAGTTAATTTTTAAAGAAAGTTCTCTATCAGTCTAGAATAGACAAGGTAGTAGTTCTGTTATGTTTAGAGGTTTTCATGTTTATTTCTGATCTGTAATATAAGTTCTAAGAAAAGTTTCAAGCATCAGAATGAAATATCATTTGATTTCTCATACAGTGAACTCCTGTCATTGAAATTTGAGAGAATATTTGAGGAAGTTTGGGAAAATCAAAGATGCAGTCACTCTACCTGAGCACAGATAATAGCTGTGTAGTAAGAAATGAAGCACGTAGTCATTAGCTATGTTTCTTTGTGCTTAAATTCTTCCTATTTGTAGAGTGGCATTTGGATGACTGAGTGAAAATTTCACTTTCCAAGTCATGATATGTAAGACACATCTAAGATAGGAAGTCCTTTGTGGTGAAAAAGTACATTGCTTTTCTGTGGCATCAACAACCAGCACACATCTAGTCATCAAATAGAAAGTAGTGTGGAATAAATGCCATAGTTTACTGCTGCCCAAGTCCTTGTGAAAAGAGGAAGTGGAGCCCTTGCGCTCTTTGACATACAAAAGCACATTGCTTTATAATGGATTCTACAGCAAAAGCAAAATCCAAACAAACAACATCATTTTCCTCTAACCTACATACAATGTAAGTGAGATTCCAAATATGCAAATGGTAGGAGGAAAGAAATGCATTGTCACTATCCCAATTATTGGATATTGTTGAGAATGTGAGTTGTTAATTGCCCAGGAATTACAGGATTAATGTGCACCCACTTCTGTTTCTTCATCTTCTTTGATATTCCAGTCTTGGGTGGGGTGTGTGTGTGTGTGTGTGTGTGTGTGTGTGTGTGTGTGTGTGTGTGTGTGTGTGTGTGTGTGTGTGTGAGAGAGAGAGAGAGAGAGAGAGAGAGGGAGGGAGACACACACACACACACACACACACACACACACACACACACACACTCAGGACTTCAAGTATGCTAGGCAAGTGCTCTACCCCTGAGCTATGCCCCCTATGCCCCAGCCCCACAATCTGATTTTTATCTGCTATGTTTTTTTATTGTTTTTCCATAAAGAAATACTAGTGTTCTCCACCAAGACCAGTCATCTCTTCTAAGATGTTTGTAAGACTTTTTTTTCTTGAGTTCAGTTTTGAAAAGAGGCATCTATCCATCTGTTCTTCTGGTCCAGATGTAAGTAGAATCAATGAGATTTTACAGCAGTTTCTGCCAAGTAGATACCCAGAGGCCAGATTTGGAACCCTGAGGCTGCAAATGAAATCATCAGCCTTCCCACCTCTCACCCCCTTGGCTGAGCCTCTCTGTGAGTTAGTTTGTAAGTCTAACTCCCTCACTCCACTGTTAGACAGGATCTAGCCTTCCTGTTCGTCCTGCTCCCTAGCACCTGAGCCTGTGTTCCATCCTAAGTAGACAGTACATGTTTGTTGGTACTTACATGCTTTTGGAGGACTGTTTAGCCAAGTGCAGAAATGGCTTTGCTGGAGCTGCATATGAGGGAGGAAGCTTGGTTCTATAGGCTACAATGAAGTGAAGTGGGAGGAGGAAGGAAGACTGAAAAATTGCAGAGTGGAGAGCACCAGGGTAAAAAGAACTGCAGTGGAGAGCTTCTCAAAGGTTGTTGTTGTTGTTGTTAGATGCCGTCGAGTGGGTATCTGACTCATAGCAACCCTCGTAGGGTTTTTAATGGCTGAGTGCTTCGGGATTGCCTTAGGAGTGGATTGCCAGACCCTTCTCCCATTTTTGCGGTGCTTGGAATTGAACTCGGGGCCTCAGAGACTGCAGCGCATTGCTCTACCCACTGAGCTAAATCCCAGCCCCTTCTCAAAGGCAGACTGTCTTTTAATAAATGTTGTCTATATTTTCTACTGCCAGTAGCTGTAGCCCTGTGGCATCCGATCCCATCAGATCTCGGAAGCTAAGCAGGGTCGGGCCTGGTTAGTACCTGATGGGAGACCGCCTGGGAACACCAGAAGCTGTAGGCTTGGGAGAAGGACCTGGCAACCCACTCCCAAAAATCAATCTGCCATTGAAAACCCTATGAACAGCAGAGAAGCACTGACAATAGTGTTTTCCCTGTTGTACAGAGGGTCGCTATGAGTCGGATACCGACTCGATGGCACCTAACAACAACAACAACAACATATTCTCTACTGGGCTGGTATTTAGCTTAGTTGGTAGAGCATTGCTCTGCAGTTTCTGAGGTCCCTGGTTCTATTCTGAGCACTGCAAAAATGGATAAAGGACGTGACAATCCACTCCCGAGGAAATCCTGAAACAATCAGCCATTGAAAACCTTATGAGGGTCGCTATGAGTTGGGCATGACTCCATAGCACCTAACAGCAACATATTCTCTACTATTCATAGGGTTTTCAATGGCTAATTGTTTTGGGAGTAGGTTAGCCATGTCTTTCTCCTTAGTCTATCTTAATCTGGAAGCTCAGCTGAAATCTGTCCACCATGGGTGACCCTGCTGATAGCTGTAGTACCAGTGGCATAACTTTCAGCATCACAGCAATATGCAAGCCCCCACTGTATGACAAACTGACAGACATGTGGAGAAGACTCATTAACAACCTGCATCATGCAAATGACACAACTCTGCTTGCTGAAAGTGAAGGGGAATTGAAATAAATATCAGAGAACACAACCTTCAGTATGGATTGCGCCTTAATGTCAACAAAACAAAAATACTTACAACTGGGTCAGTAAGCAACTTCATGATAAAATGAGAAAAGGTTGAGGTTATGCAAGATATTGCTTTACTTGGTTGTACAATCAACACCCATGGAAGCAGCAGTCAAGAAATCAAAAGATGCATTGCACTGGGAAAAGCTGTTGCAAAAGACCTTACAGTGCTGAAAAGTAAGATGGCACATTGAAAACGAAGGCACGCCTGACTCATACCATGGTATTTTCAGTCACTTCATATGGTTGTGAAAACTGGACATTGAATAATGGAGACAGAAGAAGAATGGATGCTTTTGAATTATGGTGCTGGAGACAAATATTGACTATACCATGGACTGCCAAAAGAGCCAACAGATCTGTTCTAGACGAAGCACAACCAGAGTGCTCCTTGGAAGCTAGGATGGCTAGACTGTTTGGATATGTTGTCAAGAGGGACCAATCCCTGGAGAAGGACATCATGTTTTAGACAGTGGCAGGTCAATGAAAAAAAAGAAGACCCTCAACTAGATGGATTGACACAGTGGTTGCAACAATAGGCTTAAACATAAAAAAGATAATGTGCCTGGCACAGACTCAGAGAGTATTTTATTCTGTTGTACATAGGGCCACTATAAGTTGGACCTGATTTGACAGCATCTAACACCAACAACATATTCTCTACTATTAAAAAAATGCAAAGGGGATTTTGGGGTTCAGTTAATCAAGACTGTGTATAAATGTCAAGGTATCTAAAGCAATATGATGTCAAATGTCTTAGATTGCACTGTCTACCATGGCAGTCAGCAGCAAGATATGGCTACTTAAATTTAAATCAATTAAAATTAAATGAAATTTACAATCCAGTTTCTAAGACATAATAGCCATAGATGACTAGTGGTATTGCATAGGACAGCACAGATGTGGAGGACATAGAAGGCACTGTGGAACAGCATTGCCCCTGGAGATAACAGAGTCTTTGTTTCTGTGTCATGCCTTACCACCACACCTGGCTTCATTCATTCACCCTACAGACATTAACTGAGCACCTACTTTGTTCCTGGCATTGCACTGAAGAGGGGCAGAAATGCTTCCCAGCATAGACTCTGGAGTAGCCTAGTTCAGCTGCTCACTCACTGTACAACTGTCAGCAAGTCATTGTTTACACTTTAGTTTACACTTTAGTCAGCTATACAATGAAGATTTATATACTTCACAGGGTCATTGTGAGGATTAAATGAGTGTGTGCTTATATATATATGTGTGTGTGCACACATATGCATATGTATATATATGTGCATGTATATGTGCATACATTTGCATATGTGTATGTACATATATATTCCTATGTGTCTTAGAATAGTTTTTGGAACATATTCAGCACTTGTAATTTATTATTGTTGTTGTTGTTGTTAGATGCCGTCGAGTCGGTATACGACTCATAGTGACCCTCTGTACAACAGGGGAAACACTATTGTCAGTGCTTCTCTGGTGTTCATAGGGTTTTCAATGGCAGATTGATTTTTGGGAGGGGGTTGCCAGGTCCTCCTCCCAAGCCTACAGTATCTGGTGTTCCCTGACGGTCTCCCATCCAAGTACTAACCAGGCCTGACCCTGCTTAGCTTCCGAGATCTGACGGGATCGGATGCCACAGGGCTACGGCTGCAGGCAATTTATTATTACTTACAGGTATTTATTACAGAGTGATGTAGAAAACAACTATGGTTCTTGCTATCCTGGAATTTACCATCCAGTGGGCAAGGCAGACAGTATATCATTAAACAAATCAATAATTACAACGTATGCCAAGAACTGCTGAGGAAATGAATGAGCAGAAGCAACAGAGGATAGCAGAGGGAAAGCTACCACGTAAGCCTCTTAGGTGACATTTAAGCTAAAACAAAAACAGGAAAAATGGTAGTCGCACAAGAGGAGGAAGAGGAAGAGACAGAGAGGGAGGGAGGGAGGGAGGGAGAGAGGGAGAGAGAGAGAGAGAGAGAGAGAGAGAGAGAGAGAGAGAGAGAATGAATATGAATGAATAAGTATCCCAGAAGAGGAAAGCACACTATAAAACAGGACAGTATAACATGAGCCAGGTGCCATAACACACGGCGCTAATCCCAGCAACTAGGGAATCTGAGGCAGACGATAGCAAGTTCAAGGCCAGAGGCAGCCTGTGCAATTTAGCAAGACCCAGTCTCAAAATTAAAAAGGGGTCAAGGCACAGTTCGGTGGTGGAGCACTTGCCTAGCATGTGCAAGGCCCTAGTTCAAGTACCCCAACACTGCAATAAACAAATAAACAAAATGGTCATAACATAGAGGGCATGGGAGAGTCTTCTCTTAAGGCTAGAAGAAGTACAAAACAGTTCATACAGGGCTGAAACCAGTGCTTCCAAGTATGTGTTGGGGAAATAGGTACAAAATGACTCTTCTGGTGACTTTGTGAGGCACAAATTGGAGGAGGAGCAGAAATGAAAGCAAAGAGCCCATCAGAGGACCAGACCTGGTGTGTGTGGGGTGGTGGTGGTGGAGATTCAGTCTCAGCTAGTGCTGTGGAACTGGAGAAAACAAGCCTTTTCTAGGGACACTTGAGACACAAAAGCAGTAGAACTTGCTGAAAGAGCAGTGGGGGCACGTAGGCTGCCGTTCAAGTTTCTGATTTGTTGAACTGGATCAGTGGTAGATTCATTTACTGAGCAAACGAGGACTTATAGACAATACTTGTGAGGAAGAAAAACCAAAACTACATGATGACAAGTGGTCTTCTAGATAAGGAAGTCTGGGAGAGGAAGGTAGGACTGGAGAGAGGCACATGAACATCATTAGTGTCTAAGTGACATTGCTCATGAATGATATTTCAGAGAGAGTACAGGAGACCGATTTCTAATTCTGGGTCCCAAAGTCCAAGAAGGTGAAAAGGAAATCTATAGAGTGGAAGAAAGTATTTGCAAATCATACCTGATAAAGGTCTCCTTGGTATTCAGAATATATAAAGAACACAAGTCAAGAATAGCTCAGTTGCAAAGGACCTACATAGATATTTGTCTAAAGAAGTATACTATTCATCTTTGGTCATTAAGGAAATTTAAATGAAAGCCACAATGAGATACCACTTCACATTCACTAGGATGGCTATAAGACATGGATGTTGACAAGGATGTGAAGAAATAAGAGCCTCTTGTAGATTGCTGGGAAAAATGTAAAATGGTTCAACTGCTGTGGAAAAGAGCTTAGTGGCTTTAAAACTTTAAAAAAGTCAAACATAGAAATACCATATGACCTAGCAATTCTACTCCTAGGTATGCATCCAAGAGAAATCAAAACATTTGCCCACATGGAAACTTGTACATGAATGTTTATAACAGCAGTATTCAAAAGGTAAAAATGTAAATGCTGGTGTGCCTCACAAGTGAATAGGTAAACATTTTGGCATATATATGTAATGAAATATTATTCAGCCATAAAAATTAATTAAGTACTGATAAGTACTAAAATGGGCTGGGATTTAGCTCAGTTGGTAGAGCGCTGCACTGTAGTCTCTGAGGTCCCGAGTTCAATTCCCAGCACCGCAAAAATGGGAGAAGGGCCTGGCAATCCACTCCCAAGGCAATCCCGAAATAGTCAGCCATTGAAAACCCTATGAGGGTCGCTATGATTTGGATACTGACTCGACAACACCTAACAACAACAAGTACTAAAATGCCTGCCGCCGCCACTGCCCTATGGCATCTGATCCCATCAGATCTTGGAAGCTAAGCAGGATTGGGCTTGGTTAGTACTTGGATGGGAGACTGCCCAGGAACACCAAGTGCTGTAGGCTTGGGAGATGGACCCAGCAACCCACTCCCAAAAATCAATCTGCCATTGAAAACCCTATGAACAACAGAGAAGCATTGACAATAGTATTTCACCTGTTGTATGCAAGGTCGCTATGAGTTGGATACCAACTCAATCGCACCTAGCAATAAGAAGTACTAAAATATGGATAAACCTCAAAATCATTATGCTGAGTGAAAAAAGATGCAAAAGGTCACATGTTGTATGATTTCTTTTACATGATATATTTAAAATAGATGATTGCATAGAGATAACAGGGTAGTGATTGTGAGAGGATAAGGAAGGGAAGTATGATGAGTGATTACTTAATGGGTATGAAGTCTTCTGGGATGATGAAAACAATTAAATTTTAAAAATTGCATTGTTGGGTTTATAATGTACTAAAATGCAATGTAGCACAAGGAAGGTGGGTGGGAACAAAGGTGCTTTGGGATAGATAAGTACAAGATCCAGATAACCCAAATACACAGGAAAAAATGAAGTAAATCAGAAATGGTTAACTAAGAAAATCAATATAGTGAACTCTGCAAATAGGAATGTTCTGTTTCTTCTAGGTTCTGTAAAATACATAAAATGTAAAATAGTAATGATTATAATGCATTACTGAGTTTGTAACATTTATAAATCTAATATGTGGAACAATTAGATTATAAAATGTGGAGAGAATTCTCTAATAGGGGTTAAATTTCTATGTTCCACTGGAATTAAGTTAGTATGTATGTGACATTAGGTTTTGATAAGATATATATTGTTAGCCCAAAAGCAATCACTAACAAAATATTTTTTAAAATATAATGAAAAATTATTTAAAAAGTAAAAATATTATATTAGAAAATGTCCAATAACTATAAAGAAGGGCAGCAAAGGAGGAACAGATCAAGAAAGATTTGAAGCCTAGAATGCCAAAAGCAAAGTGGTAAAAGTAAATCTGATGATATCAATAATGCTGTTCAAAAGGCAGAGATTATCAGACTGGATTTAAAAAAATGAAACAAGATCCACCTATAGAGTGTCAACAGAAAATACACTTGAGATTCCAAGATACAAATATGTTGAAAGCAAAAGGAAGTAAAAAAGCATAAATCAAGCAAACAGGAACTCTAAGGAATGGAGTGGCTACATTAATATCAGACAAAGTAGACTTTGAAACAAGAGCTCCAAAAGAAAAGGGTTGGGCCACCCAGGGAGAGAGCAGTGTTGGAAAAGAGCAGAAAGTTTTGGATGGAACTCTGGGAATTCTCAAATGTAGAGGCAGGATAGGGAAGAAAGATTTTGAAAAGGAAACTCCAAGCTATAGCACTTTTCTATGCTATGGTGTAAACATACACAGTAAAATCCTTCAGCACCAGCGATAAGAATGCAGGTAGCTAACCTCTCTCCTCACTCAACTACCCAGCTTTGTTTAATAAAGGAGGAAATGAAAGACATGAACAGTGACTTCCCAAAGTCAAAGACTTATTACAGAATCGAAAACAAAAATCTCCCATGTCTGACTCTCTTTATCTTTGTCTCTCTCCTCTCCTCTCCCTCCTCCTCTTGTTTTTATTTTCTCAAACCACCCCCTCTCCCCTCCCCCCACAATACTACCACAGCACAGATGCATTGTCTTACATTCCTCTCTTCTCCCATACTCAGTAAGTTTTTATTACCATTTTGGGAACATTCAAGTTTAGTTTTGTAGGGCTGCAGTCTGCCAGAGCTCCTGATAGACTGTACTCAAGATTTCCAGTCAATGGGAATGAATTGGGGTTGACCACAGCTGCACCTCTGTGGATGATTGGTCGACTTCCCACAAAGCTTAATTTCCTTATCTGTGAAATGGAGATCCACATGTGAAGGAAGATATAGTTATAAAGAATGGATGAGGAACACAGAATCCCTTTAAGGTTAGCTTATATTTCAAGAGCCCACAAGATTGTTTTGAAAATCACAGTCACCCTTTACAGCCCCTTGAGGGCACCATTTGGCCCTGTGAAACTTTCAGTAGGTACTGCCTCTGCAGTGACAACCTACCTCCACAGACAGAAAGAAGCAATTTTGGAGAGTACAGAGAAAATATTATGCTGTGTTTCAGAAGCCCAGGAAGAGCCAATGTTTCCAACAGCAATTCTAACCATCATACAGGATTCATTAACAGCTACCATAGAACAAATGCATGAGCACAGACTTGCCATGAAAATGTCAATTATTCCTGACTTCCCAGACAATTCTAGTGCTCGTTGGCATTTAAACATTTCAGAAATGCCCAAATGTTTTTTATTTGGGTAAACCATCAATTGTCAGATCCTTTTGTCCTTAGGAAATCCATCAGAGTTCAACAGAGATAAGCCTAGTGTATAATGGATATCCTTCATAACTGGTTCCACGTTTCCTGGCTAGCATTTGCTATGATAAGAATCTGACCCTCACTGCTATTCCAGACTTAACCACAGCAAAATAAGATTGGTTTGTTGAAAGAAAGAGAGAGAGAGAGAGAGAGAGAGAGAGAGAGAAGGAAAAGCCTTTATGGACAGTAAGACCCTGTCTCCAAATAAAAAATGAAAAAGGAGTTGGGTAAACACTCAGTCGTAGAGCACTTGCCTAGTATGTGCAAGGCAAGGCCTTGAGTTCAACCCCTAAATACTCTCTACCAAAAGAAAGTGATGTAGGAAAACACTAGGTAGTTTGGGAAATCACATGACCATCCGACCTCATCTGGGGTTGTACTATAGAGTTCCATGCAATTTGTAAGTGAAGAATAACTACAAATTGGTGCAATTTTCAGTTTAAAGAGTTTTATCGGTCACTTCCTAACCATGGGAGATTGAGCTAAACATATTGTTACTTATAATCTACCACATGTCACACCATTGCACTGCACTTCACAATTAACCCACAGATTTTGTTTCCTTTTCCAATTCTATGCAGTTGGAAGCAGTACTTAGAAGGGTCCTGAGGCCCAGTGGAAGGCAGACTGGAGTGAGGCTGGGTGTTTTTAATGGTTACTTCTGGAAGAAGAAAGAATTACAGATGCAGAAGTTTTTGCTTTCATGCTGAAGAGAAAGAATATTAAGAGGCAAGTCTAGAATCGTTAGGTGCCAAATAGAGTGATCTTGCCTCATTATTTAACAATACTCTATATAGGACTTGATAAGTGAACTAAACTGAAGTTCTTAATGAACTTTTTGGGAAGAAATTGTCTCCTCTCAGTTTGACATGCCTGATGTAGAGGGTAGGGAACATCATGACTACTTAGAACAAATTAGGAGGGAGAGAAAGAATAGAAAGAGGAATCATAATAAATTTTATTGCTATTATTCATGACATTAGTGTTTTAGGTGGGTTTTTTGATGGTGGTAATCACATCTTTAATTAAACATGACAGGCACTTTAAGAAAGAAATAATAAATTTATTGATATTTCTAAGCAAAATTTTTTCTTACCAAGAATACCTTCTGTTATTTGTGTATGTTTTGACATTTGTGGTCTATTAGAGTTCAGCTTTATTCATCTATTTAACAATCTGCATTGAGTCCTTCTATGTGCCAGATGTTGTGCTATTTCATTATTATCTTCCATAGCCCAGACTTCAAACCAAAGAACAATCAAAATGGTGGTCTCACCTGTTGATTTTACAGTTGGTAAAATCCCAGATCATATTGTTCTGCTGGTGCCTTTTGTCAGATGAAGATAGCAGACACTTCAAACAGTTCTAACTCTTCTCAGAACCCTTAATGTTCCTTCAGTGCTTCTATGATCAAACCTGATTCCCTGGGTGGTGTCAAAGGCCCGCTCATAAATTGTGAAACTTATGTCCAGTCTCATCTTTCCAGAGTTTTGTTCTCAAAACCACTGTACTCAGAACAAACCATTATACTATGTCTTAAATCATTTGAAAATATCATTTCAATTGTTTATTTAGGTGATGCCCCCAGAAATTACTATAGTTTTATCCATCTTTGGAACCTGGATCATATCACACTTTCTTCCTGATTCCTATCCTGATTACTTACCTTAAAAACCTCTATCCCCTTTTGTCCTCTTAATTCCTATAGCTCACAGAGCTGTGTCCACATAGGAACTAATGGTTGAAAAGTCTGTTTTATCTCTTCATGTATCCATGTCTTGGCCCTATGAGGCATGTGCATGGTTCAGTATATACTCCATTCTGTTGATTAATTAGTTCAAATGAGAGCTAGTGAAAAGTGACCTCCCTTCAAAGGAGTCCAAAGTCATCTCTATTTTTAGTAATTGACTATTAACAGAAAGTCCAATCTAGCCACATGTTGAAATCCTGGAGTTTGCCCTGAATGTGGATACTTTGGCCAAGAATATGCCTCTCATTTCTGTTTTCTTCCAGCATCCAGAAAACTTTGGAAGGTTGCCTTATGGGGTGATGGAATGAAAACTCAGACCAAACCAACCAGAAGTGGGCTCCTTCTATAAATGAACATTCCAGAAGGCCAGCACTGAGCATCTTCCATTTCACTGCTCAGTTCCTAAATGTCTCCTGGTTGTAATTAAGTACTTCAAAGTGTTCCAAACACCCTTTTAGAAATGACTGCCCCAAATGCAAAATGATGTCCAATCAGATGTAAATTATCACACAGCAGGGAGGGAGAGGCCTGGAAAGCGGTCATCAGCACTTGGGCTAATCAGAAAGTCTAGTCCCCTGATGAGGATTTTCATTTTCTCATTTGTCATTCTACCACTGAAGTCTCAAGTGGCCAATTTGCTCCCTATTGGTAATCAACTAGTTATTTTTACTCTCATTCCTCCCTCTGGGACTGTCAGACTGTTCAGAGCAATTCATCACCCATTTGGGCCTAACCCTTCTGGGGCGGGAAGTGAGAGGGGAACACTATTATCCTGGAGAAGATGAAGTCAAAGACTGTTTCACCATTTATATTCTGTTTTAAGCAGTGGTTTCCCTGATGAGGTAAGGATAATAATGACACAAGTGGGTAGGAGTGAAAAAAGGAAGGCTCCAAGGCTAAGCGCATTATGCAATGGAAATTATCTCCGGCTGTGAAGTTTGTTACTCTAAAATGCCTTGTTCTTAGACTGTCTTTACAACCCCCAAAGGAGCATTATCTTACAATCATTACTCAAGTTTGCAGGAAGCTGCCTCTATGAAAATTACAAAGGCAGAAAGGAGTGTTTAAGGATGCAGGGTACATCTGTGGTTATCCTGAGCAACGTTACCCCTCCAGCTAGAAGGAAGGTAGCCTTTGAAGGCTGTTTGGCCTGAAACAGGACAGTTAGAATGTTCTTCCATTTGTTCCCAGCAGGTCGTCTTGATTACAGCATCTCACTTTGGTGTGCCTTTTTTCCTTTCTTCCTTCCTTCTAGCAGTTGCTGTCTGTCTCTGTCTCCCGCAAAATCATTTCCAAATGTGTTTTTAGGGATTCCATTTCTCTGAGTTCACCTCAGTTGCCATGCGAAGGGTGACGCTGCTGCTCATTGTGCCCTCGTCTGTGGTGTCAGTACCTTTTCTAATTAGTGGGTGTCTAAGTTGATCTATTCTCAGATTTCCCTCAGTCCTTCTGAAGAACCAAATTTCAAACCCTCAGGGCTGACTTTGCTCCCTATACCCAGTGGTTCACATTTCCTAAATCCACGTTCAGCCTTAAGAAAGATGTTAGTATGACAGAAATTGGCATTTTCTTGGCACTTCTTTTGCCCATAGCAAACTCTTCATTCTTTGCAAGGAGGCTGAGTGGAATAGCCCTTCTAGCTATATTTCCTTACAGACTCTCTGAATTCGGGCAGCAACTTGATCTGAATCTTGAAATGTTTATCTTCTTCCACTGTTTTTCATGTCTTGAGTCCTTTCTTGTGCCTTTCTACTTCACATAAACACCCACATATGTAACTTCACTCTTAGGTGTGTCTTTGTATAAGGAGAATGGAAAGAGACAGAGAAAGCACGTTTACACACCCCATATTGAGTGTTCTTGGTTTTCATCTGCTAATTCCCTCCACGCATGGCTGTTTTCACAATGGGTGATATCACCCAACAGCTGTATTGGACTGCAAACTGAAATGCTTGTAGAATCCTTTCCTTTTGTCTTACATACTTAAAATCTGTCTTTTATGAAACCCAAAACAGTAAAAGAATGGTGAACTTCCTTCAGTGAGAAATTCTTCATATAACTTTAAATTGTTTCACAACCTATTCTCCTAATATTTTATTGTAATTGTCTAGTTTGTAATTGCTAATTTTAATTCTAAATTGGCTTTCAAGGATCGTTAACTGATTTTATAGATATGAGCTTTTATATTTGATATTCATTGGAAAAGGAAAATTGATTTTGTAAAAATCCATTTATTCTTTTTCACTCTGCAGTTTCAGGGTAGACAGTGGGCAGAAAGAAATGACATCTTATCTACCTAGTGTCCTCGGGTTGAACTAAACCAGAACTTTTAGTACCTAATGTGTATGCATTTGGTTAGCATTTGGATTCACTAGACACAATGAGCATAGCTTGGGTCTTTCTACATAGAGAATCTGGTTATTTACTGATTATCCTTTGGTCCTATCTTATGAAAACTACATACCATTGTCACTCAAAGTTGCCTTATCACTAGTGTCTTAATTTCTGAGAATCTTTCTTTATAATCTGATGTTCTGTCCTTTTATCTTGGGTTTCCATTCTGATGATAATACTCATCCCCCATCCTTTCCCCTATTTAGGTATTATGTTAACTCTCTTTATTCTCCAAGAAGTGTGTTCGTGGGGAGGGAGAACGTCACCAGTGAGTCTTCCTAAAATCCACACACTGCCACCTATTCATGTTGGAGCCATGTGGACATTGCTTACAGTTCAACACATTCTAACAAACTTTATCTAGTTTAACCAACACCTTGATCAAAAGGAATTCTGAACTCTGATACGACTTGACATAATTATGTCTTTGAAATGAATAATCAAAATGGGGGATTGTAGTTTGCCCATCTCCTTATTGTATTTTTAGTTATTCATTGTTACTAAATTTTAAGAACTATACTGACTCGTGAAAGGTTAGAAATAAATAACCAAGCAAAATGAAATAAAACAACAGAGCCCGTACTTCACATCTGATCAATGAAGAAAGAAGGAATACAGATGACCCAAAACCCCTACCAGTGTGTGCCTATTTTCAGCTACTAATTGAGTATTCCTGTGAGAATTACTATGTCCTCTGAGGCCCCCCTCTCCTGAGAAGTCAGGATCACCTGCAACACACACTCTGGAAGACGTCGCCCCCTCCCAATAGACATTTCTTTGGGCTTAAATAAAGTTAACATAATGTGTCTGTTTAGGACCTCAAAGTGCTGCCTTCCTTGGGGTCCCTGCCTCACAGATATCAATGAAGCTTCTATATAACTAGGAAAAGATTCCCTGGCTGAAGGCCAACATCAAGTATGATGATTACATCATGGGCTACACTATAGAAATTATTTTCCTGGTTCTTATATAGAAGCTGACACACGGGACTGTACTTTTCCTCCTCTCGTGCCAAGATTGTCAGCGGATATCAAACTTTCCTGTTCTGAATGGGTACAAGCTGTGATATTGCCATTCAAGGGCTTCCAGTAGCGGTAAAAGGAAAATTACGAACCAACTCCCCTCAGAGAGGAAGTGCCTATTCAAACAGCAGTTGTCGGTTGTGAGCATAGCAGCTGCCTCCTTCCTACCAGGAATAGCCCAGCCTCCTAAATTGCTGACTCTCCAATCACAGAGTGTTTGGATTGGCGTGACAGGAGGATGCTTGGCAAATGCAGTATTTGGCCTATTCCCACTTATCCCACAAGCACGCTGGGAAAGAATCAGCTACGTGCGTATTCCCTGAAGAGAGAATTTCCCGTGTTCGTGGATTGTGTGTTTAATTTATAACAAATGCCTTGGACATGGCACACATGCAACACTGGAAGCCTTCTACAAATTCTAAGAACAAATGTCCCCAGGCTGATTCATTCTCATTCCCTTTTTTTTTTTCTCTCTCTCCCTCTCTCTTTCTTTCTCTCTCTGTCGGGCAGTCTTGCCCCCCTCCCCCTTACTTTTTATTTTCCTTACTGCTTCAGAAATGGATTGTTGCAGTGGAAGAGGTTGTGAATATACAGACCAATAGATCTGGCAGGGCCTTTACTGATTAGCAAGTAAATCCCTCTCTCATTTTATAGATGGTAAAACTGAAGCCCAGAGAAGGCATGTGACTTGCCAAAGATAAGACTCAAAAACTACAAATTGGATTGCTGAATCTGATGTTTTTATTTGTTTGTAAGTTTTTTTGGAAATAGAATGTGCCTATAAAAAAGTCACAAATCATAATTATAAAACTCAACAATTTTTCATACACTAAACACTTAGCCTGCAGTCAAACCCTTGTGGCATCCAATCCCATCAGATCTCAGAAGCTAAGCAGGGTCAGGCCTGGTTAGTACTTGGATGGGAGACCACCTGGGAACACCAGATACTATAGGCTTGGGAGAAGGACCCAGAAACCCACTCCCCAAAATCAATCCACCATTGAAAACCCTATGAACAGCAGAGAAGCACTGATAATAATGTTTCCCCTGTTGTATGTAGGGTCGCTATGAGTCAGATACCAACTCAATGGCACTTAACCACCACCACCAAACACACCCATGCAACTAGCACTCAGCCCAAGAAGCAGAATAACCCCAGCACTCTAGAAGCCTCCAAAAATGCACAGCCTCTCTCCCTTCCAAGGGCAATCACTATCCCACCTTCTAATATCCTGTATTAGTTTTGCTTATTGTTGACCTTCAAAAAATGAAATTATCTTCTGTGTTATTCTTACACCAAATTTTCTTTTTTTAACACCTGGTAATATTTGTTCATATTGCTACATACAGTTTTATTGCATCAGTTTTCATCATTTTATGGTATTCTTGGATGTGAATATCATACCTTATCTTTTAATTGCTGGGGAATATTTAGGTAGTTTCCAGTTTGGGACTCTTTGGATATTGCTGCTAATGTCATTCTTGCATAAGTCTTTTTTCAACAAAAAAAATGTATAATCAAATTGAGGTTTTCTCATTCTTCATATCTAATAATCCTTCCTAAAAATGTTAGTGTAAGGAATGGACACAGTTGTGCATAAACCTGAGTTATTGAGATTCTCACTGAGACTTGTGTGTCAACTGTCTATATAGGATCATTTGAGAAATTATAGTACCCACACAGCAGTCACCAACACTTTCATTACTGGGACTGTTTACAAGTATTCTCAATATCCAAAATGAATAGACATCTACAATTTTGTCAATATAAAAAAGTGAAGGGTTTTATTTGCTTTTATTTTTTACTTACTCTTCATTATACAAATAATACATAAATACATTCTTGTACATAACTACTAATAAGAGTGTAGGTGTCATGATCTCAAGGATTTTTGTCAATTTTCATCTTTATAAAGCAGCATCTGGGCCTGGTACAAAAGGTGCTAAACACTATTTTTTGTGGTTGTTGTTGTTTAATACTTTTAAAAATATTTGTTGAGGCCATGCATGGTGGCACATGCCTGTAATCCCAGTGATTTGGGTGATGGAAGCAGGAGGATAGCAAGGTTCAAGGCCACAGGCAGCCTGCATAACTTAGCAAGAACTTGTCTCAAAATAAAAAGTAAAAAATGGGCTAGGGGTGCAGCTCAGTGATAGAGCACTTGCAAAGTATGTGTGATGCCCTGGGTTCAACCCCAAAGTACTGCCAAATACACACACACACACACACACACACACACACACACACACACATTTATTTATTTATGTATTTGAATGAATCAATGACAAATAGTCTTCTGAACCATTGTTCACCATCCCCAGAGTTTTCCCAGAAGTAGTCATCTTTGTGCTTGGTATATAACTTTCCACTCATTTTTTCTGTACATTGGTTTATATGTGTGTATGTGTTTACATAATTGGATGATACCAATGCTGAGTGACTTTTTAAATTTAACAATGTATCCTAAACATTTTTTATCATCAGTACCTAGAAATTAACATTTTTATGGGCTGTATAACATTCCATCATATGAATTTGTCACATTTCCGTTATCTCCAATTTTTTTAGAACCACAAAGGATGATACAGTGAACATTCTTTTGAGTATCCCTACATATTTCCTAGGTGTAGATAACAAGAACAAGAATTACTGGTTCACAGGTCATGCACATTTTTAATATATCCACATTGCCTTCCAAAATGGCCATTCTAATTTGTACCTTCACCAATAGTCTATGAATGTACTTGCTTCCTCTCACCTTTGCTATTAGACATTTTTATCAAAATGATATGTGGAAAATGTCATTCCATTTTTATTCTCTTCCAAACTATGATTGGGCATTTTTTTCATACATATGTTGTTGAGGTTTAGTTTGATTCAAGCCTACTACAAAGATGGAGTGTGTAGGATCAGATGAGTCCTGCCAGCCCTCTCTTTAGAAATCTCCTCATCACCATGTTGTTCTTTATCCTAACAAAGCTATAGTAACCCTACACAATTTCTGGTTGGGTCTCCATCCAAATACTAAGAGTGTGTGTTGTTATGTGCCTTTGAGCCTGATCTGACTCATAGTGACCCTATGTACAACAGAACAAAACACTACCTGACGCTATGCCATGCACATGATCTATTTTTATGTTTGAGTCCATTGTTGCAGTCACTGTGTTTCTTCTCATTTTGAGTTGGGCCACATCATAAAATGGAGATCCCAGGATCTTTACTCCATTTCCATCATTAAGGTCAACTTTACTTTGAGGAGACACTTCTTCCTTAGTCATCATTTGAGTTACTTCTAGCCTGGGGGGGGGGGTCATTTTCCAGCACTATATTTAACAGTGCTTCTCTGATATTCATAAAGTTTTCAATAGCTAATTGTTTCAGGATGGGCTGCTGGGTCCTTCTCCCTAATCTGTCTTAGTTTGGAAGCTTAGCTGAAACCTGTCTACCATGGTGGCGCTGCTGGTATCTAAAATACTGGTGGCATAGCTTTCAGCATCACAGCAACACACAAACCCCTACAGCACAATAAGCTGATAGACATGTAGGGGTAAGAGTGTAGAGAAGCAATTTAAATGTTTCTTTAAAATCCCAGGGTATAGACAGGAGGAAATCCTCACCTGTCCAGTGTATTGATGCAAAGGAAAACCATTTGGAGTTTCAATTTTCCAGCTAATTACCCTAGTGCTTTCTCTTTTACTACCAACTAAAAGATAAAACACAAGTTGCACTCTATGGCTTAATTATCTTTGCCACCATAATGGGGTCTGAGTTCTGAGAAATGCCTTGTGAAGTATGAAAGTCCAACTAAACTTGTAACAGCATCTTTTTTATATTCCTGCATGTTGCACTCATTACCCAACCAGTGTTTAAGGGCAAGAATTTCAGAGGTGACCTGTTCAGCTTTCATTTCTGGTATTTGCTTGCTTGCGTGTTTGGGCACATTTGTTAACCTCTGTTCCTGTGTTTTATTTTCTGTCCAAGAGAGCATGTAGTAAAATCTGCTCCATAGTATCCAGAGAATTAATTGGTGAATAATGAAAGATGTATGACACATAAACAGGCACATATTAAATATTCAATAAAGGCTATTGCCATTGATGAATTATCATCAGATCCTTGATCCAGGTTTGACTTGGAGCTTAGAACATGTTCCGGTTCTTTTCTCTTCTTATTCTATGGAATATCACTATAGTCTGTCCCTCCCAGCTCATTTGTGGATATACCCTGACTTTGGGCAGAAGATGACACATTGGCCTTGAATGTTGATTTTGTATGCAGCTCCTTTCAGGTTTTTAGTTTTTAGCCTGGGACATGCAAATGAGGAAGACTAAACAAATGAAATGAACCAGCCAGACCACTGAATTCCATATGAGTTTTCATGCAAAGCATATGTTGACACAAGTTTGCTTAGACTTTGGCCTTGTGAGCCCTTGGCTGGCATTTATGTTTGGAAGCTGACACTTTGCCAAGAAGTTTCTTAGCTTGAATAAAATGGGCAAGAGGACTTGATCCCTATAGCAGACAGAGCCAGTGGGGCCAGCAGTTGGTTTCTATTTTTATTGTCCCTGAGGACCTCACCTTCTAGGCTATGACTCAGGTCCTGTATGCATCTGTTCTCTGTTCAGGATAGGTTAACCAGAGTCTGCCAGGGAGGAAGGCTGAGAGGCATGAAGTGGAACCCTAGCTACCTTTGCCCGCAGCCTCCCCACAATTCCTATTCTTTGAGATCCAGCCTGTCTTGAATTTCATGATGGGACTACATTATCACCAAGGGCTCTGCTGGGATTCATTTGAGAAACACTGGGCAGATGCGCTGTTCTTACCACCACTTTCAGCAGAGTAGGACTTCCTAGCGGACCTCCTTCTGTGAAAATCCTAATGAGGTTAAAATGCAGACTTGATAAGGGTATTTTTTCAAAATGCCAGTGTTTCCGAGAAGGCTCACATTTAAGTCATTGCTGTTGCATCAGTGTTCTGCTTATTTCTCCTGTAGTTATTCCCTAACACATCTGGGAGGCTTTATCCCGTGCCTGACACTGTGCTGTAGATCAAGAGGATAATGGTGACCACAGCACAAGTAATCGCTGCTGCATTGAGATCCACTTGAGAGGAGACAGATCTTGGGCAGACAAATGTATCATAGTATGATGAATGTGAAGGACTCACCAGGAAGTGTCCTGAAGGATTGGGTCTCTGGCCTTGACTCTCAGCAAGCTGAACTGCCCCTCCTTCTGTGTGAGTCCATGCTGTCCTGGGATGCTGTCTCATGTGCTGCTCCTAATGAGACTTATTCCTGCTGGGAAGCGCCAGTACCTCCAGCCAGCTCAAGTTTCCAAATAATTCACTAAGGTCTCATTACAGTGTCTCCCTTGGGGTTGCTGCCAAAAGACGACATTGTAGGTAAGGTCACCTTACAATGAGATTTTCCTGCACATTTCGTCCTGGAGTAATACTCTTAAATCTAAGGGGAGACAGAGAGAGACAGAGAGATAGACAGGAAGAGAAAGAAAAGAGAAAACAATAGAGATCCTGAGGAAACAGAGATGTAGGAACAAAACAGAGAGGTAGCTTGTGATCATACTGAACTTTTGACTGAATCTGGTACCAGACTTCCTTTCTTGTCTGGGAGAAAATGAGCATTTTGACTGACGACACACTGAGTCACACTGCCGTCACTTGCCATCTCTGACCTTGGAGAAGTCTCTGGACTTCTGTTGCCTCTGTTTCCTCATTTGTAAAATAGAATTTGAAATGACTTGATCTTGGTTGTTTAGATACTTTCGTAAATTTAAACAAATTAAGGATTATGAACACTGCTTTCAAAACCAAAAGATACTTTAAAATGTTAATTGTCATTATTGTGTACAAATGTGTGTGAACTGGGTGTTGTGCTCATGCCTGTAATCTCAGTGATTCAGTAGGCAGAGGCAGGGAGACAGGAGAAGAATTGATACTTTTGAATTATGGGACTAGAGACAAATATTGAGTATACCATGGACTGCCAAAAGAACCAACAGATCTCCCCCAGAAGAAGTGCCACAGAGTGCTCCTTGGAAGCAAGGATAGGTAGACTGCGTCTTACTTACTTTGGACATGAAGTCAGGAGGGACCAATCTCTGGAGAAGGATGTTATGTACGGGAGAGTGGTAGGTCAATGAAAAAAAGGAAAACCCTCCACTAGATGGATTGACACAGTGCCTGCAACAATGAGTTTAGACATAAGTAAGATTGTGTCCCCAGCATAGAATCAAGGAGTGTTTTGTTCTGCTGTATGTAGGGTCACTATGAGTCGGACCCAACTCGACTGCACCTAACATCAACAATAATAAAAGGGATTAGCCTGCAGCTGTATGTACCACTGTGGCATTGGATCCTGTCAGATCTAGGAAGCTAAGCAGGGTTGGACCTGGTTAGTACTTGGATAGGAGACCACCTGGGAACACTAGGTACTGTAGACTTGGGAGAAGGACCCAGCAACCCACTCCCAAAAAACAATCAGCCATTGAAAACCCTATGAATAGCAGAGAAGCAGTAACAATACTGTTTTGCCTGTTGTATGTCGGGTCACTAAGAGTGGGACACCGACTTGATGGTACTTAACAACAACAACAACAAAAGCTATTAAAATAAAATTTTAAGAATTTCTTAACTTCCTGTCTAGTATACACAGAAAGAGAAGAAAGTATCAAGAGTCATTCCCAGAAACATCTACCCTTCATTTTCTTCCAAACTCCTTTCTTTATTGTGGGCCTATGCAGCCAATAATAGGAATTCCACCTCCTCTTCGGGCTTCTCTTATCACCTTCTCCTGAATCACAGACAGTATGATGGCCACTGGGTGACTCAGAAATCATTGCAGGTTTGGGGCCTAGCAGTTGTGCAGTGTGACTTGTGCTGGGATCAAGACAGTGTTGCTGCCCACAAACCTGACATCAGCAAATTGTAATGTTCCTGTGGGTCTCTTATGCAAAAAGAGTCAACCACAGTCACTGCTCTCAAAGAGTTTGTGTTCGACAAGTTTCTCAAGAGTAGACCAAGTTTCTCTACACCAGCAGTCATCATCTGCAGATGTGTGGGTGTATGTGCATGGATTGCATCAGCAGAGACTCAGCTGAGAATGCATAACTATAATGAAATACCATAGGCTGAAGATGGGGAAAAGCCAGATAGGTTTCTGGCTCATCATAGTGGGAAAGGCTGTCACTTTTTTCCTGGGTCTTTCCCTGCAATATGAAAACCTTAATTTGGTGGATTAAAAACAAGACCTGCAGAGCAAACTCAGCTCTTTCCTCTGCCTTGTTTCTTTGGGCAAGGAACTTAGTCTTTCTAAAGATATTTTATAATTAACATTTGTTGTATGTTTATGAGACAAGGACTTTATACATATTAGTCACTTGTCCAGCTATGGGTCCAACCATTGTTAACTGAATTGCAGCCTCACATCAGGCACTGAACAATACAGCAGTAAATACAGCCGTGAACAATACAACCCCACCACCTTTCTCATTAAACTTTACTACTAGTGGCAGAGACAGAGAGTGAGTAACCTATTGCATGTATATTTAATCATAAATAGTTATTAATTCATTTAAAAGTGTGTGTTAAACCTTTTACTACTTTGTTGATAAACTGTGATCACTGTCAACAAAGCAGAAATACAGATTATTCTCTGAGAATGTATCCTAAGAAGGTACATGAATGGCCTAGTCTGAAAACTAGGCCAAGACTTCCAAGGAGAAGTGACATTTGAATTACCAAATTGAAAGACAAGTGAGGGTTAGCTGTGTAGTCTCCTTTTGCTAATGACAAAATGGAAAGTAGGAGTTCACATAATTTTTTCAAAGAACTATAGTATCTTTGTCCATTTTGTGTACTATAACAAAATACCTGTAGCTGGGTACTTTATAAAGAGAAGAGGTTTATTTAGCTTACAGTTCTGGAAGCAAGGAAGTTCAAGATTGGGTGATCTCATTTGATGAGGGCCTCATGCTGTACCATAACATGACAAATGACCTCACATGGTGGGACTACATGTGAGAGAGGCAAGCAGCATGTGCATAAGAGAGGTCACATGGCAGGAAAAGAAGCAAGAGAGTGGGCTAAGAAACCTGCACTTGCTTTATATTAAAGTGCTCATGTAGTAACCAATCCAGTCCCCTGAGACCTAACCTACTCCCTACAGATGGGCATTAATACCTTCCAGGATAGAGTCCCCATAGCCCCTTATCTCCTACCAAGCCATAGCCCCTAAATGTTCCACCATCTCTCAGTTGGGGACCAAGATTCCAGCACATAAGCCTTTGGGGGACAAACCATATCCAAACTATAGTATCAAGTATTTGATAGACCCTAGGTTTGATAGACCCCTGTTTTCCTACAAATCTGATTTTCTTTCCATGAGGCTAGTATTCTTAGATGAGGGTATATGTCAAAATGGTTATCAAGGGCTTTTCCAAAATATGAACAATCTGTGTACTAATGTCCATCCAGATAGTCTGGTTCAATAGGTCCAGTGGAACATGGAAACTGAATGCATAATTTAAAAGACTCCCCACGTGATTTGGGTGCCCAGCTGTAATAAAGCCACTATGTGGGTCTTACTCTACCCCAGAACCCAGTGAAAGTATGACATAGTAGAACAGGAAGTGCCACTGGAAATCAAGGCTCTACCACATCATTAATTCTCTGTGTAATCCAAGGGCAGCCTCAGTTCTCTGGGCCTCAGTCTCTCCATGAGGCTGTGAACCCATCAGTGTTCCCCAACCCTGACTATATATTAGAGTCATCTGGAATGCTTTACACTATGTTCCTGTGCCCCAGTTCCAAACAGTTGCCCTAGAATCTCTGGAGAAAAGGCCCAGGCATGGGCATTTCCTTGTTGTTGTTGTTGTTGTTGTTAGGTGCTGTTGAGTTGGTATCCAACTCACAGCGACACTTCGTACAACAGGTGAAACACTATTGTCAGTGCTTCTCTCCTATTCATAGGGTTTTCAATGGTGGATTGATTTTTTGGGAGTGGGTTGCCAGGTCCTTCTCCCAAGCCTACAGCACCTGGCTTTCCCAGGTGGTCTCTCATCCAAGTACTAACCAAGCCTGACGCTGCTTAGCTTTCAAGATCTGATGGGATGGGACACCACAGTGCTACGGCTGCAGGTGGGCATTTGCTAGAGGTTTCCATTTGATTGAACACTAGAGGATCTCAAATGTCCATTCTGACTTAGATATCCTCTGGGTCCATGAAAGCTGTCATCCTTTCCTGCCTAGAGACATTACAGAAGAGTGGAGAATGCGGGAGACATTACAGAAGGCTCAGCTTTGGGGGCAGGGGATTGGGGACGATCTGATGTGTTGCCAAGACCTGCTGCTCAACTCGGCAGTGTCTTTGTGAAAATAGTAACTTTTTTTTTCCTGGCTGATTTATGTGACAGTTGGAAAGCAGCCCCCAGAACAGCCTGTTCCTCCCCTCAGTACTATTAACATAAATATGTGCACAGGCCCTCAGTCCCACTTCTCTCTGTACAGGAGGCTTAAGGGGCCTTGAAAGCCGGAGGCCAAAGAGAAACCAGAGGAGAGGAAGTGTTGTTAGAGGCACAAGAATGAAAAGGGGAAAAGGACAGGATGTTGCTAAGAGACAATGTCAAGCTGGGCCATGGGATTAACAGCCAGTATCAAAGCAAGAACTTAATGGTATGTTCTTGCAGTGGGGCTTTTTCCAAGCACGAGCGGAGGGTGAGATTATCCAAGCAATTCTATTCCAAATCATGCGGAAAAGGCCCCTTTCCTTCTTGGTAGGGTGGAAATATTAAGTAAAAATTAAATGATTTGAAAAATAATAATATCTTCTAGCCTGGGGTAAAGTAAACTCAGTTCTATACTGAGGGATTTCTTGCATCCTTTAATATGCTAATGAGCATTGAGAATACTAAGAGGTAGACACAGCTTGCAGCTCCTGTTGAAATTATTTGCAACCTTTTTATTTAGAGGGGTCAAGCATTTTCCAAGACACATTTGGGAAGCCCTGGTATGCAGAATGACTATTCTAATATTGCTAATATACTAAGTCTGTCTAATAGTACTGTGCTAATTGTTTTACATAAATTATTTCATTTAATCTAAACAATAACCTTAGGAGTTAGTCCCCCCCCCTTTTTTTTCTTCTTTGCACAGGTGGGGATAAAAAGGCATTGAGAAGTTAAGTCATTCATCTAAAATGACTCAGCTCCTGGGCAATGGAAGAAACTTGGAGTCTGGTGTTTGAATGATTTGAATTTAAATCTTGCCCCTGTCATCTGGAGAATGGACATGTTTGGTGAGTTAATTAGCCTCTCTGAGATTCAGTTTCCTCATGTGCAAAATGAAGAGAATAAAACATCTTGTAAATTTGCTGAGATTAAAGGTAGTACAAAGCATATAGTATATGCTCCATAAATGGCTATGGAAACCATCATCATCACTGTCATCTTATATTTAACATTAAAGTGGGAGTTGATAATGATACCCACAAAAGAATATGTGTTTAGTTGAATCAAATGAAATGGACAGCAGAATTAGACATGTGACTGACTAGGTAAATGATAAACTTCTCCAAAGAAATGGAAAATATTGCTCTTCCTGAGGTCAAACCCACTTATTAATTACCAGCTGGCAATGGAGCATCTTTTTGTGGGATTTATAAACTGGATGGTGACATGCTTCAAAATGTGGCATCCTACATGAGAACACGGGCTTGTGGAGGAACTGGTGTCTCCCGTCTGGCTGTCCGTCAGAATCCTTGAGTAGCTTGTTAAGACAGATCCTAAGCTTCAACCCTGGTGAGTCTTGAATCCATGGATCTGTGATGGCTCCCAGGAACATGCGTCTTGTGGGAGCTTCCAGCTGATTCTGATTATCAGCCTGCTTTTAAAAACCACTGGACTGATGACAGCTTGGGAAGCCTTCCTGCTCAGTTACCCCACAAGGACTTGGAGGAGTTCGCTATAATTATTTTCAGAGTCCAGAGGGGCGGTGGCCTTTCCTTGTACAAATACCGAACAGCTTTCAGACATCTTGGCGTTTGAGGGACAAATTTTCTCTGTGGTTCATGTTTAGTACCGTGACCTGGATGGGTGAGATAAAGGGCTGTGTGAGAGTGGGTATGTGTGGTGACAATGGTATAGGCGTGGCCACCAGGCATTCAAGGCTCAAATCCCAATGCTGCGTGAGGGCAGGACGGTGGGAGAAGCTGAGGAAGTAGGTAGGGTGAGTACCTGCCCTAGGATGCCATGATATTCTGAGTACTTAGTGTCACTGCCATTGCCTTCAAGATGGAAGTGAAAAGCCAGACTGGAGAAATAAAATCCACCATTATTTTCTTAGTAATTGTTTTCAAGACAGCCAACAGGAAATAAAAATATTTCCAGGTTCTTCAATATTGGCCTATTTTTCTTTCCTTGGCTAACATGCAAGTGACTAGCATATTAAAGGCTGATTTTAAATTAATCTTTGATTTCTCTGTCAAATAGACCTAAAATTTATTGTAAGATATTTCACTCTTGTCTTAAAGTGATGATTTCAAATGTTCTGATATTTATACCAAGCTTTTTCCCTGAGGTAGGGGTGGTCACAACCACTAGTATCAGCTTAGAGTCCTCACATGCTCCCTAAAAACTAAAGTCCAGTGCTGCTTCTTGATAGTTGTGTAATTAGAGGCAATACTCTTAAACTTCCTGAATCATTTTCTTCATCTCTAATTTAAAGATAACAACAGTACCCAATTTTAATGGGTTTCTAGGAGAATTAAGGGGGCCCATATCAAATGTTGGTAAAAGGCCTGGCACATAATAGAACTTCCAGAACAGTAGCAGTCATTTATTTTGTCCCAATTCAATTTACTTACTATTTGTCTGACTATGGACAAGTGCCTTTGCCTCCCTGGATCTCATCTGTGAAATAGGAATAATAATACCCATAGTATTACACATTACGTAAGAGATTACTACATGGAAAAAGCCTGCAGCTGTAGCACTGTGGCTTCTGATCCCGTCAAATCTTGGAAGCTAAGCAGGCCCTGGTTAGTACTTGGATGGGAGACGACCTGAGAGCACCAGATACTGTAGGCTTGGGAGAAGGACCTGGCAACCCCCTCCCCATTATTTCCCCAATCAATTCACCACTAGAAACCCTGTGAATAGCAGAGAAACACTGTCAGTAGTGTTTCACCTGTTGTACATAGGGTCACTAAGAGTTGGACACTGACTCCACCACACCTAACAACAACAACAACAATATGGAAAATATCTAACACTCTGCCTGATATTTGATCACTGCTGGCTAATGTTATTTGAAAGACTGATGGTGATATTTGTGTTCAAATCTCCTAAATCCTTTATTCAAAAACACATGTCAGGAGCCTCCAGGACAAAAGAAAGCACTTGATACAAATGTTTCTTCATGCATTTTGCAGTAGTATATAGGGTCAGGAGTCATACCCAACTCAATGGCACCTAACAATAGTAACAACAACAGACTCGGTGTCCTGAAGGAGTGATGTCATCTTTTTCTTTTTTGAAGGTGGGCATCCCTAGATGAGGTAGAGGACAGCTAGAAAGCAAATACTGTATCTAGTGAGTCCCAGAGCCCCTTTTCCTCAGAAATCTGTGCCACCATCTTCCATAAGGGACAGTATTTCACCCATGGTTGTTGACTTCTACAAGTCACCATGCTGGGTGGTAAGGACAGAATGATGAATGATCAGCCCCCATAGAGGCTAAAGACAAGAGAAGAGACTCCCTCTCTTTGTGGGGCACAGAATCTTGAAGAGGAATATATTTGGCAGGGGCCTAGAAAGGGAGAAAAAATGGCACATAAGAATGGCTGACACCTAAAAGGAGAGAGATGTGAGTACCAATGAAATTGCCAAGGTCAGGCTGGAGCCCATGTTCAGAGCCTCCTAAACTGTGATTGTTGAAGCTGTGATAAGGATTGTTAGAGATATCGGGGCCCACTGAAAGATTCTGAGCAGGGAATATCATAATCAGATTTTGAGTTTTATAAAGACCACTCTGGCTGCCTGTTGTTGAAAAAGACATGTATATGGGGTAGGACAGGAATGCTTTTATTTCCTTCTATCTGTTGTCACAATAATTGCTCCGTCCTCTTGGGGTAAACTCAAAGGCAGTGAAAGAGGCAGGAGAGCAGAAAAATCTGAAGTTCAATATGGTCATCTCTTACTAGAGCATTTAGAAGGATCAGGTATGTTACTCAGGCATCACACAAGATTTTTGTGGTAGGCACCTATCTAAGATAGGGGCCAATGGTCCCGAAGTCCTGGTATTCATGTCCTTGTGTATCCTTCTCCCCTTGAGGGTGGGCTGGGCCTAGCATTTCCTTCTAGTGACTAGAATACAGCAAAAGTAATGAGATGTCACTTCCACAGTTGTGTTACCAAATCTGTGACATCTGGCTGGTGCTCTCTCCCTCTCCAACTCTCTCACATTCTCCCTCAGATGAAGCCCCCTGTGCAGAGGCCATATAACAAAGAATTGAAGGCAGCCTCTCACTATCAGCCATTGACAGTTGAAGGCTTTAGTCCAGCAACCCCCGAGAAACCCAATCCTGCCAGTAGTCACTAAGTGAGCCTGCAAACAGACCCAGCCTGGGTTGGGAAGATGGAGCTCAAGGTGGCACTTTCTTTGTAGCCTGGGAAAGACCTTGGCACAGATGACCCAGGTAGGCTGTGCCTGGCTTTCAGACCTGCAGAAACTGTGAGGTCAGAATGTGTGCTGTTTGAAATTACTAAGCTTTGGGCTAATAGGTGACACAGCAGCATAGAACTTTGCTGCTGCTGTTGTTGTTAGGTGCTATCGAGTTGGGTTTGACTAATAATGACCCTATATACAGCAGAATAAAACAGTCCTCAACTTTATGTCAGTGCTTCTCTGCTATTCATAGGGTTCTCAGTGGTTGATTGTTTCAGGATTACTTCAGGAGTGGGCTGCCAGGTCTTCTCCTGTTTTTTTTGTGGTGCTGGGGATCAAACCCACAGCCTCAGAAAGCACAGAGCAGCACTCTACCAACTAAGATACTATCATATGATGTAGTAGAAGACAAGAGTGCACATAGTATTGAGAAGAAAGAATGACAAGTATCGTCAAATGTGGCAAGGAAAGCAGAAACAACAAAAGATGGTAAGGCAAGAGGAAGCATTAAACCCAGCAAGTAAGCAAGTAGTGGGATATGCAAGGAAGCCATGCAAGTGTGCTGGGATGGGTGGGGTAGAGAGGGTAGGCTGCAGGACTCTCATGGGTTTATCGCAGATCTGATGTGAGGCTGTCAAATTTAAGCTCCAGTTACTGCTGCAGGTGGAGGTATGACCTTTTGAAGATGAACAATGTGATCTGGTTTTGCTTTCTATTTCTTGTTCAAATTCTTGTCTTGATCTTATGATCCTGCATTTCTAAAAACTCTCCTAAAGGCATGCATTAATGAATTTGACATCTGGTTTTGCAGTGCTGATCCAAATTCTCTGTTCCCTTTCTCTGTATTATTCTCAGTGATGCACTCCTCAAAGCCTTGAAGTGCTTCTCTTCTATGTATTATCTGCTGTCTTTGGAGCTGACTTGGGAACAATAAATACACAGTGGAAAATAAATACACAGTGACCTGGGAGTGTGAAAAGTCAGAGTCTCCATAGATACAGAATCAAGATCTTCCCTTGCTTGAGTTTGTTCCCTACAAAATACTTCAGGGTCTGTCAATGGCTATCTCACCAGCCTTAACTGTTTCCATTAAGTTTACAGTAGAGTAATATCAAAGGATATTGTTTTTGTTGTTGTTGTTAGGTGCTGTTAAGTTGGGTGCAACTCCTAGTGATCCTATGTACAACAGAACGAAACACTACCCAATACTGTGCCAGGCCTGACACTATGGCAGTGCTTCTCTGCTATTCATAGGGTTTTTGATGGCTCATTATTTCAGGATTATTTCTGAAGTGGACTGCCAGGTGCCTTTCCCATTTTGGTAGTGCAGGGGATCAAATCGAGGGCTGGAATATGTAGAGCAGCCATCTACCAACTGAGCTAAACCCCAGAGCTACCACTTAATTGCTGTGTGGATTTGAGGAAATGAGTTCACCTTTCTGAGCCTCAGTTTGTGAGTAGTAATACCTTTCTCCTGGGGTTGTTTTGTGGAGGACAGTAGGATCTAATGTATCCAAGAAGCTAAGCAAGAGCTTGTCACAAACTTCTCTAAACTCCCTGCGGCTTTGATAAAGTGGGTAGCCTTCTTGGATAGGTTTTCTTACGTGTTTGGCAAACCCCAAACCATTCTAGAGGCTGCCAGGCCAGCTGCCGGAGACAAGTCATAAATAGCCTGGGGAGGCAATTTGCTTTCAAAGAGAAACAAGCAGAAGGAATAAAAAACAAGACAGCCAGCAGCAGGCCCAGCCCTAAGTCAGGACAAATTTGGCACTTGGCAGTAGCAGTGGCAAGATGTGCACCGCCCAGGGAGTGTGTCTCTGCAGGACCTCACAAGCTCAGGGCTGTCCTGAATACCCACACTCGTGAGGAAGATCCATTGGGGTTACCCCATGGCACCTGTACTAGCCTATTCTAAACCCAGAGTTGCCTGAAATTACCTTGCTCTGGTTTTTTTTAATGCTATCAAGGCCTGTACCTCTTTCTGTCAATAAAATTTGTTTCCTCTCTTTAATTCTGTCTTGAGTGGGGTGGAACAAATGTAGGGGCTGCCTGAGAAAATATACAAGACACTGAACAGCTGTTACCAACACTTCATGGTGCTGAAAATGATTTGATGCTGGCTGCTGGCATATGGGTTACAATCCAGGAGTCTTTGCTGTGGTACATATTTCTGTGTTTTCATTCTAGAAGAGTTATTGGGTTCCTGGAACATAAATCTTCATCCCTACCCTGGGTCGTGATGTCGTTGGCTCCATGTCACTGTTGAGTTAGAGGCTAATTAACTGACTGCCTCCTCAGAGAGCCCCTCCCAGATAACCCTACGTAGCTCCCTTCTCTCCATCCTCTGCATAATTATTACTTGTTCTCACAATAATTTGTTTTACTGTCTTCTTTGTGCTATCTGACATTATTCTGTCTGTATTTATGCCAGGAAGGGTTCACTGCTCTCCTCTAAAATATAGTTCATTGTGGGTAGCATCTCCTATTAAGCTGCTCATCTTCATATCTTCATCTGTCCTATGATGAAGAAATGATTGCTATCCCCATTTTACAGATGAGTAAACAAAAGCCTAAACCAATCAGACAGGTCTACCAAGGTCATAGAAGTAGTTACTGGTGGAACTAGTAAAATCTGGGAATTTGGTTGCACGGTCCAGTCGAGTAACCACTAGCCACATGTGGCTATTAAACACCGGAATTGTAGCTAGTCCAAATGGAGATTTACTGTAAATATGAAATGTATACTTGAATTGGAAGACTTAAAACATGTTGAGAATCTCTTATCCAAAATTCTTGGGCCTAGAAGTTTTTAGATTTCAGAGTTTTCTGGACTTTGGAATATTTGTATAGATGTTTAGAGTTGGAGCATTTCAGATTTCAGATTTTTGAGTTAGAGATGCTAAACCTGGCCTGGAGTGGTTGCTCACACCTCTAATCCCAGCAATTTGGGAGGCTAAGGCAGGACAATTTCGAGTTCAAGGTCAGAGGCAGCCTGGGTAACTAAGCAAGAACTTGTCTCAAGATAAAAAAATGAGCTAAGGGTATAGCTCAGTGGTAGGTGCTTGTAAAGCCTGTGTGAGGCCCTGGGTTCAATCCCCAAGTACCACAAAAAAGGAAAAATAAAAATAAAAATAGATGCTCAACCTGTACAAAAAGAAAAAGAAAGAGAAGGAGGGGTAGGAGGAAGAAGAGGAGGAGTAGTAGGAGGTGGTAGTGGTTGTTAAAATATCCCAGCAATGATTTTTCACATTTATTACAATGTAATGATAATTTTTGATATATTGACTTAAAGTAAAAATAGAATATTAAAATTAATTTCAGCAAGTTTTATTTTTACTTCCCAAAATATGGCTACTAGTGTACAGCCATACCACCCTGAACATGTCCAGTCTTGTCTAAAAATATGGCTACTGAGCCAGGCGCGGTGGCGCACACTTGTAATCCCAGCGGCTTAGGAGGAGACAGAGGTAGGAGGATCGCAACTTAGCAAGACCCTGTCTCAAATAAAGTGAAAAAGTGGGCTGAGGGTGCAGCTCAGTGGTCCAGCACTCGCAGAGCATGGAGGCGCGAGGCCCTGGGTTCAACCCCCAGTACTGCAAAAAAAATAAATAAATAAAATATGGCTACTGGAAGATTTAAAATTACATATTGTGGCTCAAGCTGTACTTCCATTAGACAGCACTGATCTATACCTTTACTCACTTTACTGGTAAGACCTGAAATGTCATTAGACCCAAAATAGTATCTCTATTAGTGCTAATAATAATAATAATAAGATCCAGATTGAGAAGACAGCCAGCTTAGAATTTCCTTTACTTCCTTTTTAAAGTTCATTTGTTAAAAGTAAATAAATAAAAACAGTTGCCCTTGAATGTATCCACATATGTGAAGTATCTACTCTATGCATACCACTGTGCAAGGTCATTCTTAATGCAGTTAGAATCTGGATTAATCAAGAAGTGATGGAAACCCAACCTGAGCTACTTTAAGCAAAGGAATGAAAGGGGATGAGTATTTGAAAGAATGATGGGGCAGTTCATACATTTGAAGGACGATCTGAATGAACAATGGCTAAAAATCCACTCTCTCTTTCATTTCTACCTCTTTGGGAGTGTTGGTTCTATTTTCTCATCCCTCTTTCCTCCAGTGGCCATGGCCACAGGCAGGTTTAATGGCAGTTCTTAGGCTAACTTCTTCCTGTACCCTTAGCCCACTTCCTGAAGTGAAAAGATGCCTCGGATACCAACTCCAAAAAAGACTGTCGTTGAGTTGTGTTTATCATATGTGGACCCCTGGGACAATCACAGATAGGACATGAGGACTGATCAGCCTTGTGGGGTCATATGCTCATCCACATAAACAAGAAGGCAAGCTAAAGTGATTGGCAACTACCATTAAAAATCGAAGGATTGGAGTCAGGGAAAAAACATCTCCCAAATGAAAGAGCTTTCTTTTATAATGACAGGAGATATGCTAAGCAGAGAATAATAGAATCAAAATGCTTTTCTGGATGCTATTGTCTTCTCTATGGGAATATATTTGAGAAATTGTAGAAATTTTTCTTAAAAGTAAGCATGAAGAAACTGGTACTGAAGCGACAAGATATTAGAGAAATAAAACAGGAAAACAAAGAGAATAGAAGTCTTCTTGTGGGTGGTACATGGGAACAAACAGACTCAGAGATGAATGTCTATTTAAAAGTGCTTGGCTGGGCACCTTGCTGCATGCCTGTAATCCCAGCGACTCAGGAGGCAGAGGCAGGAGGATTGCAAGTCCGAGATCAGAGGCAGCCTGCATAATTTAGCAAGACCTTGTCTCAAAAAAGTAAAACAATGGGCTGGGGGTACAGCTCAGTGGTACAGCACTTGCAAAGCATGCAAGACGAGGCCCTGGGTTCAACCCCCAGTACCACCATTAAAAAAAAAAAAAAGTGATTGCCTTTGCTAAGATTCTGTTTAGGGCAGCAACCATTGAATGTAGATAGTGCGACAATGAATATACTTGATTTCTTATCACAATGAAATGTTGCTGTTAACAGTTTATTGAGTCCTGAGAGTGCAGAGTATAGAATCAAAAACAGTTCTGGTCTCCTCAATGAACAATCTCACCTACGTAGTAGTGTCTGTTGAACAGTGTGTCCCTGAAATGTCCCTTTGGCAAAACTGAAAACTGTACGGCTCATAGACAAAATATCTCCCTTTTGCTTAGAAAAGACACTTGTTGTTCCTACACAAGAAAATGAGTTTCCTTTTTATTTCATTAAAACTGAGAAAATTGGGCTTCAGGACTTGAAACATAATTAGGGTTGAAAATGCAGACACTAAAGAGATCTTGGAGTAATTTCTAAGCCAATCCATCCGTGCCCTGGGAACCCACTGGATATGTTGAAATACGTATATATGTCTGTAGTAGCTTCATAAAGAGATGTTTTTAAAAGTGTGTGATCACATTCCTTATTCACTCCTTTATTTCTGGAAAGATAAAGAAAGTGTTTTTACCCTCTTATTTTCTTTCTGGCTACTCAGTTTCACCCAGACAAAGAGGCGAAACTCTAACTTTTCAGCTGAGATGGTGGGGTCTTGTCTAAACTATAGGGGTAGAAAGAACTGCTCTTTGTTATGCATGCCTGAAGCATTATGAAAATAAGAGTCAGGTTTCTTGGCTGGGAAGATCTCATTTGGGGGAAAAGGGCTGAGGAGAGAGGTTGTTGTAGAGGGTAATTTGGGGCTAGTGCACATTGAACCCAATCATCATATTCTTAGGAAACCGCTGAGCTTTTGTTCCACTGCCTCACCCTCCCTGGGCTTCATGGCCAGGTGGGCACAAGAGGCAGTCTTTATATAAATAAGCTTAAAGAAGTCTCCTTTCAAAGTGTGGTATGATCAGACAAAACCTGGGAGTTTTTGTGTGTGTCAGTCCTCATTACCCAGTTTTCCTGATTTGGGACAAATTGTTGCTTTATTCAAATCGCTAATGCGTGTAGCCTCTTCGAATGAAGATCAGTAGAGACAAAACAGTGGTGGTGATGGTTGCGGGGGAGGGTCATGTTTTCCTCCCTGGAAGCGTTCATGTTTAATTAAATCTGTAAATTAAACATTTTTACCCTTCTCATTTTAAATCTCTGCCAACTGGTGCCTTGCCTTTCTGGCACAAGAAGTGAATCTACATGTCTAGCTTTGCAGGTAGTGATGACTCATTGTTGTAATCGAATGGGAGGGAAGAAAACACACTCAGAAAAGGATCTCCCCACAGAATGTCATTTCTGGAATAGTCAGTAACTTCTAGCTAAACACTGCCAGATTTACCTTAAAGGGACCATTGCATGGTTTTATTTATATTCATGTATGAGTTTTGTACCTGACATTATTCCAGAACACAGAAGAATGAAGTTGATCATCCATACAAATAGCCTTGTATCCCCTTGTAATTATTTTTGTTTGTTAATTTCTCTCATTTGTTGACTCATTAGCTGTACCTGTCTTTATTTTCTTTTTTAATTGTTGATCTGAGGATTTCAGGTTGCATCCCTAACTTATTATTATCTAATTTGAATTAATATTATACTAACTAAAACAGAGGGGCTGGGATTTAGCTCAGTTGGTAGAGCGCTGCGCTGCAGTCTCTGAGGTCCCGAGTTCAATTCCCAGCACCGCAAAAATGGGAGAAGGACCTGGCAATCCACTCCCAAGACAATCCTGAAACAGTCTGCCATTGAAAACCCTATGAGGGTCGCTATGAGTTGGATACCGACTCGATGGCACCTAACAACAACAACAAACTAAAACAGAATTTTATGTTTTAGTTAGTATATTCAGTGGTGCTGGAGATGTCTATTGAATATACCATGGACTGCCAAAAGAACCAATAGATCTGTCCTAGAAGAAGTGCAACCAGAGTGCTCCTTGGAAGCAAGGATGGCCAGGCTGCACCTTATATATTTCAGACATGTAGTCAGGAGAGATCCATCCCTGGAGAAAGACATCATGTTTGGGAGAGTGGCAGGTCAACGAATAAAAGGAAAACCCTCCTCTAGATGGATTGACATAGTGTCTGCAACAATGGGCTTAAACATAAATAAGATCATGTGCCTGGTGCAGTATCAGGAAGTGTTTCAATCTGCTGTACCTAGGGTCGCTATGAGTCAGACTCAGCAGCACTTAACAACAGCAGCAGCAGCAGCAGCAGCAACAACAACAACAACAACAACAACAACAACAACAACTAAAACAACTAAAACAATGGATATCTGTCTGCTTCTGTCTTTACTCTAGATCTGTTTTATGTTCCCCCAGCCCCTCAATGGTGAGGATTAAACCCAGGGCCTCATACATGCTAGGCAAGAGCATTACCATTGAGCTACATCCCCAGCCCCATTTTCCTTCTTAATAAAGCCCTAAACATAATGTTATTTTTGATTTAAGGACTTTAGTTATCTTTTTTACTACTGTATATTCATTGTGTAAAATGATTGGTTTCATTATGACATTATCATACAAGTAAAGCATATACTTTGACCCTTTTCTTTTTTCATGCCTTATATATATTTTTTAAATATAGATTCCATGAGAGAAAACATTCAATATTTGCTTTTCTGAATGTGGCTTGTTTTACTTCCCTTAGCAGGGAAAAGGAACTAGAAATTATCTGCTTGTAATTATTTGCCTGTGTAAAATGATAGTGATGATGCCAATAGTCATGAGATTAGAATACCCACTTCAAAATAGTCCTTGAAGTGTTCTGTTAAATTTTAGGCATTAAACCAACCAGAGCTTTTAGTAATAAACCCCTCAGTTAATTTTTTCTGTCCTCATTCTAATATTTTTCCTATTCTTGAGATACAAGAGAAGCTCTCTTCTATGGTGTGCTATACAACTTTGCCTTGATGTTTTGAGTATCTGGAAAGTAAATAATTTATTTTTATCCTCAGGTTAAAAAAAAAAGTAATTTGGTATTAAATGACTAAGATTTTTCTGTGTGTGATCAAGCATTGAGCCAAGTGAATCACAGTTGTAACTCCCAAAATATTGAGCAAGGAGTTCAAGATCAGAGTTCTTTATCATATTCTTGCCCCATGGTCTTTGTACGTGCTGTTCCTTCTACCTACAACACCCCACACTCATTCTCTAAATATCTTCTGCTTATCATTTCTCAGTTTAACAACCCTGACACTGCTTGAGTTCTCCTGGTATACTCTGATCTCTAAAAAATTACAGTTCATGAGTCAGGTTAAGTACTTATGGTCTTCATTGGGGCAGATACTGTTAGGTGAGGGTAGTTACAGTGCCAGGCTCTGTGCCTATACATATTTTGTTGAAGGAATTAATCAATTCACTGATGTTCCATTCTATACTAGTACAAAGGATCCTGGTTTAGAAGTAACTATGAAAATAGATCTAGTTAGATTCCAGGCACGGTTTAGAAGTCAAACTTTCCATCCCCTGCCTCAAGACAGGGATTTAGCTAATCTTATAGTTATTCAAAAGTTACATCCCATAACCCAGGCTTTAATAACTTCTGCCAAGACCATCATCTTTGTCAAACACTGCTTCTAGTAAAGGCTCTGGAAACTGTCAGCATATGTTGGTGCCTATGATAGCCCCCATAATTCTTACCTCCTCTTAGTCACTCCCTTGTATATTTCCCTCTCATAGTGAATAAGGGCTGATCTCTGCTAAATTCCCAGGTTACTGGTGTAACTTCAAGGTTAGGCCATTGTAATGGTTAATCTTGATTGTCAGCTTGATTGGGTTGAGAAGAGCCTAGGAGATAAGTAAAACACACCTCTGAATATGTCTGAGGGCATTTCCAGAGAAGATTAACTAAGGGAGGAATACCCACCCTGAATGTGGGCAGCACCATCTCATAGGCGGATGGCCAAGGTGGAATAAGTCAAGAGAAAGAAAACAAAAAACAAACAAATAAAACAACAACAATGGAAACCCAGGCAGCACAGCATTCTTTCTTTGCTTCCTGGCTGCCACAATATGAGCTGCTTTGCTCTACCATAACCTCCTTACCATGATAGACCAAAATCTCTGAAACTATGAACTAAAAGAAATCTTCTCTCCCTTAAGGTTTTTTTTTGCTCAGGTATTTTGTCACAACGTTGAAAATTAAAACTGACTAACATAGTCATAAAAAGCAGGGCAGTTCCTCCTATGGTGTTTTAGATAACATAATTTGCCCAAATCTAGCCCCCATGCTGGTGGACACATGGGTAGTCCTGTGGAAGGGAGCAGAGGACTTCTCCAATACTGTCTTGTAGCCAAGTGCACAAGCCACCTGGAGAGTGGATCCTCCAGCCCCAGAGTTATTTGAGAACCCAGAGCTCTTGGTTTTCAATGGAAAGTTGAAATATAACTGAGACAATTTCAAATGCATCATACCTCATCATAGTCTCTTCAGGACATAGTCAGAAAGGCAAAAAATTTACTTTCATCTATCAAGTGTTGGTTGAAAAATTATACTTTGGATATTCATCACAATTAGGCTAATGCAGTAAATTCCTTGTTTCTGTTCTCTTCAATTAAAATCAACTTCTTGGATCAAATGATAGTTTCAACCACCTCAATCCCATCAGCAAGGCCATCTTTATATTTTTCAGTTATTTCCCAATGCTCTGAATGTCTCAGTCAAAGGTGACCCCATTAACCCTTGTCAGTTAGCAAATAGGCTCTAAATTTTCCCTTCAAAAGAAATTATTTTTCTAAACCTCAATCATCTTAACTACAGGCCATACATAGGCATGGGCAGAGGACTAAGTTTTACTTTCATCTAAGACACCACTGAGTACCTTGTCTCATTAACAATGGTGGAAGATGGGTCACATCTTCTCTTGGCGTGAAAAATATTAAGTGCTATCTTACTACTACACACCCTGCATGTTATGTCTCATTTTGTATCACCAAAAACTTTTGAGCCCTTTTTGTGTTCATTTTCATTCTTTTTGACCAAGAAGTATGTTTTTTTGTTTGTTTGTTTGTTTGTTTTTTCTTATCATTTAGGCTTGCTCTGGCAGGGATCATTTGCTCATTTGTCACAGCTAGTCTGGTCAGTTTTAGACCCCACATTATGCCCCGTGCTTCATTGTCAGAAGTGGGGCAGATACTGTTTTCTTATAAAATAGTATATGCTCATCAAAAAGATAAATGTCTAGTGATGCATAAATATATAAGACAGATTTCTGTCCCCTGTGATCAATAGTTTTGGGTTAATATCTTTCAGGGTTTTATGGTTATATTTTCCTTTTGTGAATATGTATATATGTATAAAGAAAAATTTTCTTTAAGTTAGATCTATTAAAAGATATTATTCTGTAATAAAGATAGTATTCTGTAACTTTAAAAATCTCAGCAATATATTATAGGCATATTTAGATAATAGCAATAACTTATATTTACTGTGTTATTTAGATACCAAATTATCTCACATAATTCTCAAAATAGCATGCTAGAACAGTTGCTATTAATGTCCTCATTTTATAGATGATGCAGTAGAGTTTTAGAGAATTTAAGCAACTTATTTGGTGCCAGAAAGCTAGCAAGGGCTGAGCTGAGATTCATTCTCCAAAAGGCAGACTTTAGAGTCTACACTCAGGCACTCTTCATGTCATTGTCTGGAAATCCAACTTTAACTCTTCAGATCAGTTCAGCATTAATTCTCTTCCAGCTTGCCTTTTGATCTAAACTCTGGACTTGTTCTCTTTTACTCTTGTGGATACTCCTGCAATTTACTGTGCCATTTGACCCCTTCCCCAAGCTCGTTACTGTTTAGCATTGTGGAGTCTGAACAGCATTTTCCTTCTCTCAGGGTATGTTTTGACCCTAATATACTGATTCTAGAGGAAATTTAGAGACTTTGTACAATTTGGGGCCGCTATTCATAATGTCTGCAAGTCCTCTTCCTTAGAATTTGGGGCATTTAAAAGGTTGTTTTCTTTCTTCCTTTTTCCCCCTCCTCCTTTAATTTTGACTCTGTTCATTCCTAACCTGGTTCATGGTCTCCTCCTGAACTCTCCTAAGAATGCCTTGGGTGTGTCCCTGCGGCTTTTAAATTCTTCTTCTGAGAAAGAAAGAAAAGCAAGCTATGTGGGCTAGAGTAAAGGGGCGATGGTGAGAGAATTGGGGACACAAAGAGGTAAAACAACTAGGTGTGGCTTATGGACTGGAAAGCCAGGGTAATGACCCTCCTGCGTCAGGGCACTCCCAGTCTCACCCAGTCATTACGCCTGGAGAGCAGGCTGTCTGAGGAAGCTGAGCCCACAGACAGGAGGCGGGTCTAGGCCTTGCTCTTGGCAGTTTTCCTCCTGTGGGAAGGGAAAGACCATCATAACAACATCAAGAGTTTGGCTCCACAACTGTCTTGGTGGCACAGAGGTCTGGGCTTTTTACAAGGCATCCTCTGTTTTGTTTTGTTTTGTCTTGTTTTGTTAATAAGTGATACTTGAGCTGTAGCCTGTGAACTATCACTTCTCAGATGAACTCCAATTCTGAGCATTAGCAAGTAGTCCTTATACAGGAGCACTAATCACACAGTATGCACAGTTGACTGTGCAGTGTTGTCATGGGAGCCATTGAGATAAGGGTGTTGAGTAGGAGGAGGTGATTTAGGAGGATATAATAATTATGATATTCAAGGTTAGCAGCAATCCAACAATATTGGCTGCCAACAGTAATGTGTATATGAAGAATTTTGCAGTCTTTTCCAGACTGAAAGGGAATGGGTTCACAATTGACTAGTAATGTCTAAAACAGCATGGGCAAGGAACATGGTAGCATGTTTGTCATATATCTATCATAAGGGTAGGTTGTGGAGTCATATAAGACTAGTGTGCTGGCTCAGCTCTGTTACTTGCTAGTTGGAAGTAGAAACTTGTGCGATTGACTTCATTTTTCGAGCCTCAGATTTTCCATCTACATAATGGAAATTTTATTTCTTGGTTATTTTTGGAAATGATACAGTTCTTATTAAGATATCTGGAATAATACAATTTGATAAATGGAAATACCAACAAATGAGTGGGAATTATAGCAGCATAGAAATATCACTGGGACCAAGGAATAAAGCAAGTTTGTGTAATCATCTTCTTGCTAATTTTTATTTTATCTTGTTTTTTGTATGTTTTATTTTCTATTGCTAAATTTAATAGAGATTTTGAAAATGATTTCTCCGTCTGCCTTTCTTTTCATACTGACTGGCTTTACTGTTCTAGGTGACTGTGCCCTAAGTTTTCATGACTAGTATTTTCTTAGTTTTAAAACCTGACCTGCAATATCATTGATCTCATACTGAAGACTAAAATGTGATGCTCTGCTTGGGTGTTTTAGTTGCATGTGTTTGGGCAAATTATATAATGGCTCTGAGACTCAAGTTTCTCATTAATTAAATGGGGATATTTATTTCAGGAGATTGTCATGATAGTCTATTTAAATAATTCAACTTTTGTGAAAGAGTTACAGAGATACTGTTCTAAGGTATCATTAATATCATAATTATTCTTTTCATGCGTAGCTTATGACTTTATTTGTGCTAAAAGAATAATTGAAAATGAATGTCAAAATGACCTGAAATAACAGTGGTAGGAGTCAAAGTTTCTAAATTTCTCTCAGCAACAGTAGCTAGATTAAGAATCAGATTACCACATAAAATACAGTATGCTCAGTTAACTTTAATTTCAATTTCAGTTAAGCAGTGGGACACATTTATGTTAAGAATTATTTGTAATTTACCTGAAAATCAAACTTTATTTCTGTGACTTGAATGCTTCCCCCAAAAGTTCATGTGTTAGAAACTTAACTCCCAAATTCATGTATTAATGATATTAGGGGATGGGGTCCTTGCAAGGTAATTAGAATGAGATGAGATCATGAGGGTTGGGACCTCATAATAGCATTATTGGCTTTATAAGAGGAAGAGAGACCGGGGCTAGCACGCTTGCTCTCTCTCACAATGTGAAGCCCTCCACTATGTAATGATGCATGAAGATGACCCTCACCACATGCTGAGTGTCCTGCTCTTGGACTTCCCTGCCTCCAGATTCATGAGCCAGATAAACGTCTATTATAAATTACCTGGCCTCAAGCTTGTTTGTTTGTTGTCATTGTTTTGCTTTGTTTTGTTTTAATAACAACACGAATAGACTAAGACACTAGGCTTCCTTCCTTCCTCCCTCCTTTCCTTCTTTCCTTCCTTCCGTCCTTCATATAGAATCTCAATCTAGGATTTTTAAAAGTGTTGTTGTTGTTGCTGTTAGGTGCCATGGAGTCAGGTCCAACTCATAGTGACCCTATGTACAACACAGTGAAACACTACCTGGACACTGTGCCATGTCTAGCAGTATGTCAGAACTTCTCTGCTATTCATAGGACTTTCAATGGCTGATTCTTCAGGATTGTTTCAGGAATAGGCACCAGGTCCTTCTCCAGTTTTTGTGGTGCTGGGGGTCAAACCCAGGGCCTCACAGTGCACAGGGCAAGCACTCTGCCAACTCAGCTAAACCCCAGCTGATCTCAAAGTATTAAGAACTGGTGAGTTTAAACTGCGTGGGATAGGGAAGTTCACCATAGCAAGTGCTTGGTAAATGTTGGAAGTCGGAGAAGCAATGTAATGTAAAGGCTCTGAGGGCAGGCTCTGAAGTCAGGCTGCTTATACCAAGTCCCAGCTGGGCTGCTTACTAGCTGGGTTTCTGAGGTCAAGGTACTTCACCCCACCACTCCTCTGTCTCCTCATCCATCAGCTGGGGAGAATGGTAGTCCCTTCCTCATATAACTGTGGTGATTATCACTGAGCGAATATTTGTGAAGGTTTGGAGTAGCACCCAGGACAGTGGAAGGGCTCCAAAAATGACAACTCTTTTTATGTTACCATCATTACTGTATGCATCTGATTTATCCTAAGATTTGAGCACTATTGCTTATTGTAATAAAGGTATACATGCCTGTTTAATAAAAATATTTCAGGCAGGTAGGAATGTGTTGCCTCATCCTTAATGCACCAAGAACATAAGCAAGACCAGAGGCTGCTAGCTTGCTTAATATTACACAGCCAGAGTCAAAGTTTAAATCCCCCACTGTTGAACTGTAAAACCACATCTCTTTCCACCCTTCTGAGCAGCTGAGATCTATAATGTTATAGACTGGGGAAAGTGGCTACGAATTATAACAGTAACACCATATATTGGATGTGTGAGCATTCTGTAAAGTCTGCAAAACGTTAATATTGTCATGATGTTATAGTTCATTATATTTATTAAAAATTGTAATATGTAAATATTTGCAAGTATATTATCTCTCCTGCTTTTCTTCCTAGCCTCTTAGGTGGGTAGAGTGGGCATTTTTTTTGTTACCACTAGGCAGACGGGGCAGTTTGAGTCCAGGAATGTGAAGTGACTTGCTTCAAGTGACCTAGCAGAATAAGTAGTGAGTATGATGCACAACCCCCTTGGTTTCAAAGCCTATGTTTGTTTTCTGACCTGTGGCACATCTTTCATTATAAACACGTTCCTCCATTGGAGCTTCCAATATGCTCCGCCTTAGTTTTTATTACATTAAGTGCGGTGTCCACATCTAAAGACAACCAGAGTGTTCTGTCTTATAAAAATTCCTCGTGTTGGATTTTCTTCCCAGTATATCTTCAAGATAATAAAAACAAATAATTCACAAATCCAGGGGAAAGATTAGCAAAACAAACTTTGCTGTTATTGTTGAGCTATAAGCAGAGCAAGCAGATGCCATAATTACTAGCAAATGCTCTATAGCCTATATCATCTCACCATGTTAACCATAATGTCCACTTCACCTCACATATTCTTTAGGAATCATACCTCTCATCTCCCCATTGTTACTACAGCAGTTTAAGTTTTCAGTTACACTCCAAATGGTCATTTGGCAGTCGGATGTATTCTGTGCATCTCTTTTCCAGTTCTGAAGCTACTGCTGATGTGTCTCCAGATCACCATTAATTTATTACACAATACACCCATCCTTGAATTTCTTTCCACTTAAAAAAAAAAAGTAGTAAGATGTTCATGGAAAATTCTGGTTTGGACACTTTAAATGAAAAGTGCTTATAAAGACCAGGCAGGAGCCCAAGCTGACCTAAGGCCTAAGTCTGTGTCAAAGCAGATGGTCTCCAGCCCAGGGATATAGAAGAATTTGGGAAGGACTGACAGTGTGGGGTATCATGGGAGAGTATGGAACTCTCTGAAATGCCTTCTAGTGGGCAGAAGGCTGATGGAGGTTGGAGTAGAGAGCAGCAGCAGTTTTCCAACTTTCCTCAAAAAGCAGTAAATCTATCAGGATCAGAAAGGGGAAAAAGCAGGAAGAATGAGAGAAGAAAAGACTGGGATAGTGAATGCACACATCCAGTGGTGGTTCTTTCTGGATGTTTGAGCAAAATTATTTTTCTTGCAAGCAACAGATTCTCTACTGAAACTGGCTTAAGTGAAGATGAAACAAAACGAAAACAAATCCAAGGCCTAAAGAGTGTCATAATGGATATCTTCCTACCTTTCCTTGTCCCCATCCAGAATGCTGGCATCTTTGTTCTCTGATCTTCAGGATCTTCAGATATATTAATCATGTTTGCCAGATTCTAGAAGACAAGAACATCTTTGAGAAGTTCCAGCAGAAGCCCCAGGGGACAGGCTTGTTGGCCAGGACCACATGGCCCCTTGTTCTACACCTGCAGCAGGGGTAGCTCCGTGATGGCCTTGTGGATTGAGCAGGATTGCAGTGTAGTCTGGAGAGTTGATTCCTGAAAGGGAAGGAGGCACACACTAAAAATTCTATCTTCTCTACTCTGTGATTTTCATCTGCTTTTTGTGAGACTGTTATTTTCTAAAGAATTTTTAGTGAATATGTACTATTTCATAAGTTTTTAAAGTTTTATTTTGAAAGGTTCTATGAGTTACAGAGGCGTTTGGCGCCAAGGAGATCCTATACTTTAAGGCCCACAGCTGCCTTCCATGTGGATAGTGGCCGGTTTACTTATAGCACTGACAGCCAGAGTTTGCCCAGGAGAGTGATTTCCCTGGCCAAAGTTAGTGAGAACATGCCTAATTGTTGTTGGTAGGTGCCATGGGTTTGGGTCCAATGCATAGCGACTCTATGTATAACAGAATGAAATACTCCCGGACACTGTGCCATGCCCAGCACTATGTCAGTGCTTCTCTGCTATTCATAGGGTTTTTGATGGCTGATTGTTTCAGAATTGCTTTGAGAGTGGGTTGCTAGGTCCTTCTCCCATTTTTGCAGTGCTGGGAGTTGAACCCAGGGACTCAGAGTGTGCAGAGAAGTGCCCTACCAACTGAACCAAACCTCAACCCATAGCCAGTTGTTGTTTGTTGTTAGGTGCCATTGAGTCAGTGTCTGACTCATAGTGCCCTTACATACAACAGACAAAACACTATTGTCAGTGTTTGTCTACTATTCTAGGGTTTTTAATGGCTTATTGTTTTAGGGAGAGTGGGTTGCTGGGTCCTTCTCCCATGCCTACAGCACCTGGTGTTCCCAGGTGGTCTCCCTTCCAGGTACTAACCTGGCCCGATACTGCTTAGCTTCTGTGATCTGACAGGATCGGATGACACAGTGGTACAGCCACCATCCAGAAGCAATAAGCCTAACAATAAAAATAGCACTGTTGTGTCCTCATGTATTAACCCATTTAATGCTCTTAAGATCATTACATGTAGGTACTATGAATGTCCACCTTTTACAGATGAGGAAACTGGGACACAAAGATGAAGCAAGCTGTCTCAGGTAGCTATTAGTAAGGATTGATTGTCACACCCAGTAAAACATCTGTCTAGGGCCTTGTTGAAAATGAGATACCAAGAAAAGGACCTAGTGGATGATAAAACAGTAGAAGCAACAGGCAAAGGTAGGTAAGCCAGGATAAAGTAGCCTCTTCAGAAAGGACGTTACAACATGCAGCCCTCAAGGTGCTATATTGCCCTGAAGGATAAGGGGCCCTGCTCTTTATGAGTTGTGCTTTGGTGTACTTCACTCCCCCAGTTTCTTCACAATACTCTATCGTCTGACTTGCCATTGCCTCTTCCTCACAGAGAAAGCACTACTCCTGAGTGTGACAGGGAAACCTCTAGTCCTCTGTGCATCTGGTCAGACCTGTTCACCACCATCATGGTGGAGAAAGCCAATGAGCATATCCATTTCTCTTCCATTCTCTCCAAGTTCCCTATTTGAATGTCTCTTCTGACTGATTTCATTGTGACTCTGATTTCATTGTACCCCCATCATCAAATGTCTTTCCCCTGCAAGATGTCTTCTTTAGGAAGGGACCTGTGCTTTACTCATGCCTGAAGGTGCCCAGTTCTCAGCTTATAGTGGGTGCCCAGTAACCACTGAGACAAAGAATAGAGGGTTTGTCTGTACTTTTGGGTGATACCTCCATGGCTGGCAGATCCCTCTGCTCTGATTTCTGTCTAAGGGATGGCTTCTTCCTTCCTCTCTTCTCCTGTCATTGGTTTTATTAGATAGTAAAGAATCAGCCTTGCTGGGCACAACAGTGCACACCTGTAATCCAAATAATTTAGGAGGCAGAGGCAGGAGGATCTCGAATTTGAGGCCTGAGGCAGCCTGTACAACTTAAACCCTGTGTCGAGACAAAAAATAAAAAAGGGGCTGGATGTGCAGGTCAGTGATAGAGCATGAGGCCCTGGGGAAAAAAAATCAGTCTTCCCAGTGGAACAGAATAGGACCCAGAGATACATTAATGCGTTTATAGCCACCAGATTTTCGACAAAGGAGCAAAGCAGGTAAATTGAAGAAAGGATAGCCTTTTCAATAAATGGTGCTGGGAAACTTGGATATCCACTTGCAGCAAAATGAAAACTGACTCGCACCTCTCAATATGCATGAGGGTTAACTCGAAATGGATAAAAGACCTCAACATAAAACCAGAAACTTTAAAGTTAATAGAAGAAAAGATAGGCAATACACTCTGACATATAGGCATAGGAAAACATTTCCTTAATAGGACTCTAATTGCCCAAGAAATCACAACAAGAATAGATAAATGGGAGCACATGAAATTTAAAAACTTCTGTACAGCAAAGGAAACAATCAACAGAATCAAGGAAGTCCCCACTGAATGAGAAAAAATCTTTGCATCCTATACATCGGACAGAGGGCTAATTTCTGGAATTTATAAAGAAGAAAGCAATACCCAAGAAAACAAATAATCTAGTACACAAGGGGGCAAAGGAACTGAACAGACAGTTCTCAAATGAAGAAGTTCGTAAGGCCATGAAACACATGAAAAAATGCTCAATATCCCTAGCCACTAAGTAAATGCAAATCAAAACAACTCTGAGATTCCACCTTACTCCAGTAAGAATGGCCAAGATCTATAAAACAAATAACAACAAATGCTGGCAAGGCTGTGGAGAAAAGGGAACCCTCTTACACTGCTGGTGGAGTTGTAAATTGGTTCAACCACTTTGGAAATCAATACAGAGGTACCTCAGAAAACTAGAAATAGATATTCCATATGATGTAGCTGTACCACTATTGGGAATATACCCAAAGGGAAGTGAGTCATCGTACCATAGAGACACCTGCATCTTGATGTTCAATGTAGTACTTTTCCCAATAGCAAGGATATGGAATCAACCAAAGTGTCTGTGAACAGAAGAATGGATTAAAAAATTATGGTACATATACACAATGGAATACTACTCAGCAATCCAAAAAAAAAAAAAAAAAAGAAAGAATGCCATTTGCAGCAAAATGGATGGAATTGAAGAAAATTATCTTAAGTGCAGGAACACAAGCCCAAAAAGACAAATGCCACATGTTCTCACTCATATGTGGGAGCTGAATCAAACTTAAAAGAAGGAAAAAATCCTAGATATAAATTGTAGCATTAATAAAAACTCATATACACTTAGCAGAGAAGGGGCAATTTAAGGAGTGGAAAGGAGAGAAGGATCTAGCAAAAGGAAGCGATGATGGGAGAAGACAGGAGGGGGAGGATGACCAATGAGGAATGAGAGAGAGGTCAACCTCAAAGTAAATAGCCCAATTTTAATAGTTTAGGAAATAATCCCAATAATACCAAAGGATGGCAATAATGCAAACAGACTAGATTACTCATATAATACTGCTGAGAATGTAAAAAGATAGATCACTATAGAAAAAAGTTAGGACTTCAATCAAAATTGGGATGCCTGGGTATAGATAAATATTTCCTCAAAAAGACATACAAGTAGAAAGGAGGCCATTGCTTTGGGGAGCAGGGGGGAGATGGGAGAGGTGGGGCATAAGAAGGTAAGGGGGAAGTTATATGAGCAATGTACAATGAAACATATATATGGAAATATCACAATGAAATACATGTCAGAATGAAACACATTAAGTTGTACATTAAAGTTTTCCAATAAAGACTGGGCACAGTGGCACATGCCTGTAATTCCAGCACCTCAGAAGATGAAGGCAAGAGGATCACAAGTTCGAGATCAGAGGCAGTCTGCATGATTTAGCGAGACCCTGTCTCAAAAAGTAAAAAAAAAAAAAAAAAAAGGGCTGGAGGGGCAGCTCAGTGGTGTAGCATTTGCAAAGCATGCAAGCGCAAGGCCCTGGGTTCAACCTTCAGTACCACAAATAATAATAACAGCAACAAAAATATTGATAATAATAGTCTTCTTTTCCATAGAAGACTAGCTGTATTCCCAGAATAGATCCTCCATGCTTGTCCTCATGGACCATGAGGCATCTCTGGGAATCCTGCCTACAGTCACTAACTAGCAGTTCGGAGGATGTGTGCAGAGGCTGGGTTGAGGTATTGGCAGGGTCAGATTGTGTATGCTTGGCCCACTCTTTCCAACAAGAAGTAGGCCCTAGGAGGACTGTGCCCTATTTCTTTAAACTATCACCTTTTGGAACTGGATTAGGAAAGCCTTTGAGGAATTGACTGACATGTAGCTTTTAGGGATTGGTTTTAATTTGTGAGGCTTCTTGAGATCTTGGTAGGAGATGGTGAAGAACAGGATGAGGACCCTGGCCTGGCCTCATGGAGACACTTCAGTGAATTTCCTTCTGAAGGTTACTCAGAAATCCAGACACATGGAATATCATGAGATGCTCAGCAAGTGTTCTTAGTTGCTTTTGGAAGTTATTTCCTTAGGAACAAAGACATTGGGAGAAAGTATACCAAGTCTCCACCCAGAAAGTTCCAGCTGCAGCCTTCCTTACTAATTCTAATCCCACTCTGACTCTCACAAGACTCTAGACCCTTCTGTGGGTTCCTGAAATGCTCCACTCTTGTTCTTATCACAGGACCTTTGCATTTGTATTTTTCTTCTCTTGAACTGCCTTTCTTTCTTTCTTTCTTTCTTTCTTTCTTTCTTTCTTTCTTTCTTTCTTTCCAATGCATCAATGAGATGTTGGCTCATATCTCACCTCCTCCAAGATGCCATTTTGGATCACTCACCTAAAGTAATTTTCCCTCTGCTGCTTTCTCCTCATTTATTCTCTTTCATGTCTTCACAACTGTTCCTACCATTTAAAGTTCTTTTCTCTACTAGTTTGTTGATACTGTATTGTCTAACTTTACTAGCATGCTACTTCCTTAATAGCAGAGTTTTTACAGCTCTATGCTTATGTGCAGCTCTTAATGACAGCCTGTCCTCACATTCCCCAGGACTCAGGATACCATCTGTCTGCCCCTGGCTGTGGGAAAGATGACTTCTCTTTTTCACAGACAGACCAAGTTAGAACCTGAATCAAAGTTTGGAATCTTAGAAGCTTCTTTGATGTAGCATCCCAAACATTATGATTTTCCAAGGCTATTTCTGCTGTGCCTTTAGAGTTCTATGTTTGGTATTTGGTGGCATTTATGGGAATTTATTTGGTAGTTTTCCCAGCTATAGAATAATATTGGCTCTGTGTGTTCATCTGAATCATAGCTTCTTAGAATCACAGAACTTCTCACACGTCTTGGCATTCTGTTTTCTCAATTTTTGTCCCTCAAATAGTACTTCCACCAGGTCTTACTGGGGTCCTACATGAAAAATAAAAAGGTGCAGGGAGACATGTGCAATAGACATTTTTATGACACATCCATCTCTGTACAGCACTTGCAGTGCTCATATACAGTGACTCAGGGATGTGTTGCAAGCACCTATTACTCTTAGCCTGGTGTCATGCTCTGGGTGCCATATAGGGCAGGCTGGACATGCCATAGAGTTAATCTCTTTCACCCAAAGAAGCCCTCAGTTTATTATGACTGATAACATCTGGTGGATAAAGTTCTAGCTTCCTCACTCTTTAGATGGGACATCTCAGAAGTTTGTTCTTCCCAGCCATCCTCAGCACTACTGAGTACCAGTTTTCCAAAAAGGTAAATCTTCTCATAATGCACTTGGAGTTGGTTTCCTTCCATTTCCAATATTAATTCCTGTCTCCTGTTCTAATACTTCTTATAAATTCTCCCCTGAAATATAGCTGCTTATACTTCAATCCTTATCAAAGGATTGGCTTCTGGCACAGTCTAATCTAAGACAGCATTCTATGGCTAAACATGGCAAAATAAACATAGATAGAAAATCAATTTTTCTCTGCAAGGCCTCCTCAGTGTCTCCAGTGTCAGGGTCTGTGCCAGCCATTTCCTTTATTTGGCAATGGAGATTGAGGCAATGTAGAATTAACCCACCTTGAAACAACACACTTAAAGAATCAGATATCCCAGACTCCCAGTTTAAGATGGTGAATTAAAGGCAGCTTCTGTGTGATGGGATAAAACAAAGGAGTGAGAATAGGGAGGGATGGACTCTTTTCCAAAGAAAGGAGGTCTAGAGAAGCCCAGAAACCACAGAGAAGATTATGAGATGATGCCAGGTTGCAGAATGGATCTGAACAATGAAAGGGACTTAGCTGGACATATCTCCAACCACAGCTTCCCACGGGGGAAGGAAACCAGAGCCCTTAGCCAAAGAGGTCAGTAAGACAGCCCTGGCCATCAGAGTCGAAGTCCTAGAGGACAAGCCCATAGTCCTTGAAGCCCTTGAACTCTTCTAGGGAGTTGGTGAGACAGTGGCAGATCTTTCTGATTGTGGGTTCAACATTGGAGAAATTATTCTCTTTCCCATGGTCCATATCTCCAAGGGCAGTGATTTAGCATCACATTGAAAGGGAACCTATTGAGTGAGACTGAGCTACCCAGGGGACCTGAAAAACAAAGAATTGCCACCAGTAGAGTCTGGGGATTATGTGCCACAGCGCCAGCATAGTATACAGCTGCAGCAGGCAGTTGCAGTGAGCAAGCAGAAGGGACACTGACATGCTGAGAGGTTCAGACATCAAAAAGCTTGAGAAAGTTGCTCAGAAGCAAGCCCCACCTGCTGGGGAGAGGAGATGACTCCATCTTCTGACCACAACTATGTTGTTGTTGTTGTTGTTGTTGTTGTTGTTGTTTGGTGCTATTGGTTCAGTATCTGACTCATAGCAACCCCTGTGTACAACAGACGAAACACTATGGTCAGTGCATCTCTGCTATTCATAGGGTTTTCAATGCCAGATTGATTTTTGGGAGTGGGTTGCTGGGTTCTTCTCCCAAACCTACAATATCTGGTATTCCCAGGCAGTCTCCCATCCAAGTACTAACCAGGCCCAACCCTGCTTAGCTTCCAAGATCTGACAGGATCAGACCTGACTGGATCAGTGCTATTGCTGCAGGCCAAAATAGATCACATTTTAGGGCCAAAATCAAGTCTTATCAAATATACAAAAATCAAAATAATTTGTGTATCTTATCAGACCATAGTGGAATAAAACCACAAACAACAGCAGGAGAAATTACAGAAACTATACAAACATATGGAGAATGAACAATTAACTCTTAAGTGACCAATAGGTACTTGAATAAATCCGAAGAAATAAAAAATTCTTAGAATCAAATGAAAATTAAAACACAAGGTACCAGAACCTTTGGAAACAGCAAAGGCAGTTCTAAGAGGAAAGTTTAGAGCTATGAGTACCTACATTAAAAAATAGGAGCAGGCTAAAACAAGTAACTTGATGGTGCACTTCAAGCTCTGAGGAAAAAAAAAAAAACTAAACAAACAAAACCCAAAGCAAGTAGATGGAAAGAAATAATAAAGATCAGAGCAGAAATTATTGAAATGGAGACTGAAAGATCAACAAAAAGAATTAACAAAATAAAGAGGTGTTTCTTGGAAAAGATAAACAAGATCAACAAACCCTTAACCAAACTAAGCAAAGAAAAGAGAGAAGACTCAAGAAAGTTAGAGTTGAAAAAAGGAATACTACTACAGATACCAAAGAAATCCAGAGAATCATTAGGGAATACTTTGAAAAATTTATTCCAAAAAACTGGAAAACTTAGAGGAGATGGATAAATTCTTAGACACATATGATCTGCCAAAATTAAGTCAAAAGGATATGAACAATTTAAACAAATCTATAAGGAGCAGCAAGATTGAAGCAGTAATACGGTTTCCCAACAAAGAAAAGCCCAGGACCAGATGGATTCAATTCTGAATTCCACAAGACCTTTAAAGAAGAATTAACACTAATACTTCTCAAGCTAGTCCATAAAATACAAATGGAAGGAACACTACCACACTTATTCCATGAAGCCAGTAACCCTGATAGTAAAACCAGGTAAAAATACATTAAAAAAGGAAAGCTACAGACCAATTTCCCTGATGAACCTAAATGCAAAAATCCTTAACAAAATACTTGCAAATTGAATTCAGTAGTGCATTAAAAAGCCATATACTATGTTCAAGTTGGTTTTATTCCATAGATGCAAGGCTGTTTCAACATATGCAAATAGACTCAGAAACAGAAATCGTCTGATCCTATCAATAGATGCAGAAAAGGCCTTTGACAAAATTCAACATCTTATATGATAAAAAGACTTGAAGAAATTAGGAATTGAAGGAGCATACAATATAATAAAGGCAATATATGAAAAACCTCTAGCCAACATCGCTGGGATTTAGCTCAGTTGGTAGAGTGCTGCGCTACAGTTTCTGAGGTCCCAAGTTCAATTCCCAGCACTGCAAAAATGAGAGAAGGACCTGGCAATCCACTCCCAAGGCAATCCCGAAATAGTCAGCCATTGAAAACCCTATGAGGGTCGCTATGAGTCGGACACGACTAGACGGCACCTAACAACAACAACATAGCCAACATCATACAAAATGGGGAAGAACCAAAAGGATTTCCCCTAAAATCAGGAACTAGACAGGGGTGTCCACTATCTTCACTGCTATTTAATGCAGTAATTAAACTATTAGCCACAGCAGTAAGACAAGAGAAAGAAATAAAACGGTACCAAATAAAAAAGGAAGAAGTCAGATTATCCCTATTTGCAGATGATATGATCCTATAAATAAAAGACCCTGAAGATTCCACTAGTAGATTCTTAGAGGTGATAAGTACTTTCAATGAAGTAGCAGGATATAAAATTCACTGTAAAAATCAATAGCTTAGCCGATGCGATGTTACACACTATAATCCCAGTGACTAGGAAGGCAGAGGTAGGAGGATCGCAAGTTTGAGACCAGAAGCTGTCTGTATAATTTAGCGAGACCCTGTCTCAAAAAGTGAAAAAAAATGGGCTGAGGGTGCAGCTCAGTGGTACAGCACTTGCAAGGCATGCAGGCGCAAAGCCCTGGGTCCAACCCCCAGTACCACAGAATGAAAAAGAAAAAGAAAAAAAGAAAACCAAAACAAAAACAGTAGCTTTTCTTTATACCAATGGCATCTAGGTGGAGAAAGAAACCAGGAAAATAACTCTATTCATAATAACTTCAAAATGAATAAAATACCTGGGAATAAACTTAACCAAGGAGGTGAAAGATCTCTATAATAAAAACTTTACAACATTAAAGAAAGAGATTAAAGAAGACAATTGGAGGTGGAAAGTACTTCCTGCTCATGGGTCAGAAAAATTAATATTGTGACAATGGCGTTGTTATCAAAAGCAATCTACAAATTTAATACAACTCTCATCAAAATCCTAATGACATTCTTCACAGAAATAGACAAGACAGTCCTACAATTAATATGGAAGCACAAAAGACCATGAGTCACTAAAGCAATCTTGAGTAGAAAGAATAATGCAGAGGGCATCACAATTCCTGATTTCAAATTATACTACAAAGCCATAGTTGAAAGAAAGAAAGAAAGAAAGGAAGGAAGGAAGGAAGGAAGGAAGGAAGGAAGGAAGGAAAGAAAGAAAGAAAGAAAGAAAGAAAGAAAGAAAGAAAGAGGGAGGGAGGGAAAAGAGAAGAGAGAGAAAGTAAAGAAAAGGAAAGAAAGGAAGGAAGGAAGGGACAGATGGAGGGAGGAAGGAAGGAAGGAAAAGAAATGAAAGGAAAGGAAAGGAAGAAAACTCTGCATAGTAGTGATATAAAAACAGACGTGTAGACCAATGGAACAGAATAGAGGATCAGGAAATAAACCCATGCAACTACAGCCACCTGAATGACAAAGGTGCCAAAAATATAAGTTGAAGAAAAGATACCCTCTTCAACAAATAGTGCTGGGAGTACTGGATATCCTCACATAGAAGACTTAAACTAGATCCCTCTTTCTCATCTTGTAGAATTCAGTTCAAAATGATTAAAGACCTTAATGTAAAACCTGAAACTTTGAAACTGCTAGAGGAAAACATAGGAAAAACATTTCAAGACATAGGGCTAGGCAAGGACTTTCTTAATAGAACCCCAGAAGCACTAGAAACATAGGAAGAATTAATGGATGGGATTGCATTAAATTAAAAAGGGTTTGCACAGCAAAGGACACAATTATCAGAGTGAAGACACAGCTTACAGAATGGGAGAAAATCGTTGTCAGTTATACTTCAGACAGGGGAGTATTATCAAGAATATAAAAAGAGCTCCAAAAATTAAACACCAAAGAAACAAAGTATTCAATCAAAAAATGGGCAAAAGAACTGAATAGAGGAAAGGAAGAAATTTCTTCAAAAGAAGAAATACAAATACAAACTATAATATGAAAAAATGTTCAGTATACTTAGCCATCAGGGAAATGTAAATGAAAACTCTTTACCATCTGACTAATCAGAATGGCTACCATCAACAAAACACTGACAAAGATGCACGAAGAAAGGAACCCTAGTTCGCTGCTGGTGGGAATGCACATTGGTGCAGCCACTATGAAAATCAGTGTAGAGGTTCCTCAAAAAACTAAAAGTAGAACTGCCATATGGCTCAGCTAAACCACTCTTGGGTATATATCTGCAGGAATTTAAGTCAGTATACTACAAAAGTACCTGCTCATCCATGTTTATTACAGTGTTTCACAATAACCAACATACAGTAGCCACCTAGGTGTCCACCAAAAGATGAATGGATAAGGAAATTGTGGTGTATATACCCTTGTTGTTTGTTGTTGTTAGGTGCCATCGAGTCGAGTCCGACTCATAGCAACCCTATGTACAGCAGATCGAAACACTTGCCGAGTATATACCCTAGGAATTTTAATTTGAGCATAAAGAAGAGCAAAATTATGGTATTTTCTGGAAATGGATGGAACTAGAGATCATAATTTTAAGCAAAATAAGCCAGATCCAGATAAACATTGCATGTTTTCTCTCATATGTGGATGTTAGATTTCAATATATCTTCACTGTTAAAGCATACAAGTCATAAAAGTGGAAGAGGCCTATGTAGAGAAAGGTAATGAACTAAATAAAATGGAGAGGAGGCAAGAAGATAGGGTAATGGGAGAAAAGAAAGGAAACATTACATCTGTTGCCTTTACAGCAAAATTAGGAGGTGCATAGATAAATATACTCACAAAAAAAGACATGCAAGTAGAAGAGGGACCATGGGTGGGGAAGGAAGGGATAGGTGAGAGGGTCATGGGAGGGTAATAGGGGAAGTGAATGTGAGCAATGTACAATGAAATGCACATATGGAAATGTTATAATGAGACCCATTAAGTTGTACATTAAAAATTACCAATAAAATAAGATTATTTGTTGTTAGGTGCCATGGAGGTGGTGTCCTACTCATAGCGACCCTATGGACAACAGACAAAACACTGTTGTCAGTGCTTCTCTGCTATTTATAGGGTTTTCAATGGCTGTTTGTTTTGGGAAGTGGGCTGCCAGGTCCTTCTCCCAAGCCTATAGCACCTGCTGTTCCCAGGTGGTCTCCCATCCAAGTACCAACCAGGCCAGACCCTGCTTAGCTTCTGAGATCTGATGGGATCGGACACCACAGTGGCACAGCTGCAGGCCAAAATAAGATGACTTGGGGGGGGGCAGAAAATAAAGATTCCTTTATCCCACTCCTCCACTAAACATTTACTGTTTGGTGGAAGCTCCCTAGGCTTGAAACTTCCTATTGAAGGAATTGGAATGTAGTGGCATTGCCTCTGTGGCCATCCATGTATTCTCCTGGCAAAAAATGGCTCTTCCAGATTTAAGCTTCTGTTCAAAAGTTTACGTAGAATGGAAGAGCCTGTCAAAGGCCCTTTCTTCCCAAGCTGACTCACCCAAAGTCCTGCAAAGTAATTGAGCAGTTTCACTGTCTCTTGTTCCTCCTCTTTGTCATGCTGAAAGCCACACTACTCAAAATGAGCTAATGGGAACTGACCATAATGGTTAAAGGATGAGAATGATGTGTCACTAATGAGTCAGTCATTCACACTGTGAGGTGTGATACAGATAAGTGGTCTCATGGTGGTTGTTGTTGTTGTTGTTAGGTGCCATTGAGTCGGCATCCGACTCATAGCGACCCTCATAGGGTTTTCAATGGCAGACTGTTTCGGGATTGCCTTGGGAGTGGATTGCCAGGCCCTTCTCCCATTTTTGTGGTGCTGGGAATTGAACTTGGGACCTCAGAGACTGCAGTGCAGCGCTCTACCAACTGAGCTAAATCCCAGCCCGGTCTCATGGTAGCTCAGTCTATATATCGAGAAGAGGTAAGTATTGAATCAGAGTTAGAGAAAGAATTAGGCTCTCATTGTGACAAGTGTTCCAAATGAAAAGGTGGGTTTCCAATACAGCATGGATCTGGAGTACTAAGAAAGCTTCCTGAAGCAAGTAGCATTTAGGGGGATCTGTAAAGAATGTCACATGATTAATTTACATATTACTCATGCTTGTTGTTGTTGTTGTTGTTAGGTGCCGTTGAGTCGGTATCCGACTCATAGCGACCCTCTGTACAACAGGGGAAAAACTATTGTCAGTGCTTCTCTGCTGTGCATAGGGTTTTCAATGGCAGATTGATTTTTGGGAGGGGCTTGCCAGGTCCTTCTCCCAAGCCTGCAGCTTCTGGTGTTCCCAGGCGTTCTCCCATCCAGGTACTAACCAGGCCCAACCCTGCTTAGCTTCTGAGATCTGAAGGGATCAGATGCCACAGGGCTATGGCTGCAGGCTTACTCATGCTAGTTTACTCATTTCATGGGAGAAGTAGGGCTCAAAGTAAGGTCTTTCTGGCTGTGCTTCTATATTAACTGCCGTGATGGGTTGATTTTATATAATATCACTCGAAGAGGCTTCTGTGTATTATTAAGAGACCCTTGAATGTTGAGTTTTTGAAAATATTTAGAAGTTAAATATATAGGGGCAATGATCAGAAGATTTTTAGTAAAAAATGCATTATTTAAAATTTTATACACTGTTATCCCAATTTTATTTTTTGAAATATTTAGGATAAGAGTTCATGGTGATAGTTGTACCACCCTGGCATCTGATTTCGTCAGGTCTCAGAAGTTTAGCAGGGTCAGGCCTGATTAGTCCTTGGACGGGAGCCCATCTGGGAATACCAAGTGCTGTAGGCTTGGGAAAAGGACCTGGCAGCCCACTCCCCAAACAATCAGCCACTGAAAACTCTATGAATAGCAGAGAAGCACTGGCATAATGTTAGGTGTGGCACATTGTTGGGGAGTGTTTCCTCTGTTGTACATAGGATTGCCATGAGTTGGACCCAATTCCATTATAATTTTTCTTCCAAAAGGTGAAAACTCCACTGAAGTTCCAAGTTTCATTCCTGGCCCAATACTTAAGACTTACTCATTTCCTTGTTTCTGGAAAAAGTATATGTGTATATGTGGGACCCACATCTTACCAGGAATTGACTTAGAAGACTATGAATCAAGCTTGAAAAAGAGTTAAAATTAGTTGACTCTTCCCTTAAAGAGGAAAGAGATGCTTTCCTGCTCTTAGAGGAAGTCATTGCAAAGTACAGGAGTGGTCCATTTCCAGTCCTGGCAAGCACCCCAGGGCTCAGAGAATCTGTGAATCCATTGGCTGGCACAAGAAAAAGAACAGCTGGTTAGCTTCATTACTTAGTAGCTTAGCCCAAATGCTTAAGGCATTTTCCAGAGTTCATTGGACACAGTACTGGGCTTGGATCACACCTTGAAATTATTAAAGAAATAATATATGCACCTTGGTTTTTGTCCCAGAGAGAACACATAAGTACCAAGGCCTTCTTTCCCTTTTGCAAGGTGTTAGCCACAAACATACCATCAGCAGGCTGTGGGGTAGACCCAACAAAAGCATTCCTCAAGCTGCTCAAGGAACACAATAGCACATGATCCTTTTGGGATTTGAAGTCCATCTTCAAGCATCCATCCATTATTTTTCTATACACATACATCATCAGATCACAATGTGTCCCAGACTGATAAGTTCTGAGAGCTGAAAAATGTTTGGTAAAGAAACTGCAGCATTACTGAGTCAGAATGTGGATATAGCACATGCAGCTTTAATTTGGATTAGGATGCTCTAGCCAAAAAAAAAAAAAAAAAGAAATAAAGAAAGAAAGAAAAAAAGAAAAGAAAAGGAAAAAAGAAAGAAAGAAAAGAAAAAGAAGTCTGCAGTCTTGCCAGACCTGGCCTCCCCTTTTCTCCTCTCCCCCCTAAAAGATGCAGCTATACTTGCCCAACCTTTGTTCACCAACAAGTACCTTTTGTAGCATCCTAAGGAGCATCCTAGCGGGTAATAATTTATTATGTGCCTACTACATGTCATACATTGCAAAAGCATGCCTCAAAGAGGAGAAACCAGCAATTTTTCTAGCAAGCAGACTCTTGGCAAACATTTCTGAGGTAAATCACGATTTATTAGAAGTTTAAGACAGAGGATGTGGGCTCCAGATGGTACTTGTGTCAGTGCAAATTCTTAAGTAAAACAGGGCTGACCTCAGCGTGTAAGGAGCACGGTTTTGCAGATTATTAGACCATCCGTCACTTGAGGACGCTTTCATAGGAAATTGGGGGAAGTTAATGTGCCTCTTTTTGAAGCTCTGTTCTTTTTGAAGGTCTCCTTGATTTCAGAAGGTGGACCCTGAGGGTATGTAAAAGGTGTGCTAAAATCCTCAAAAACTCATGGTCCCCTTCAACAACCATGATCAATCACTGCATTAAAACAATAACTAAATAGAAGACTATTTCCATGTGTTCGTATAGAAAGCGTATGTACAGTGGTACACTCAGTGGCTGGAACTCTGATATTCCCGGGCAGACTACTTGGAAGTCACAATGCATTTTGGAGACACCCACATTCTGAGGACTTTGAAATCAGCAATCATGGCCCAGCACGATGGCATATGCCTTTAATCCCAGCAACTCAGCAGGCTGAAGTAGGAGGATCACAAATTCAAGGTTAGAGGCAGCCTTCATAATTTAGCGAGAGACACTCTCTCCAAACAATAAAATAAAAAAGTGGATTGAGGTGCAGCCCAATGGTAGAGCACTTGCAAAGCATGAACAAGGCCCTGGCTTCAACCTCCAAGTACTGCCCCCCCCCAAAAAAAAAATCAGCAATCATTGTCTCCACAATGCCTCATTTTATACTTGAAAGCATGGTATTACATGCATTCCCACTGTGGTGTGTCCTTCCTTCCTTTCTGTCCTAGATACTTTTCAGTATACAAAATTCTTTGAGGCAAACCTCAACCAGGCATGGTATCACCTGCTTCTCTCCATGGCAGCCCCATTGCAATGTGGCTGCCTCTCCACTAGACTATAGTTACACTGACATTAGAGAGTCTTATTCTTCTTTGTATCCCATAGTACTTGTTACAGTGGCCATTCAGGAGAGGGTTTGGGATGGTTCTGGTGGAAAGGAATTGGAGGAAAGAAGAGACTTGTCCAAGACATTAATTCATTTCTTATTCACTTATTATTATTATTATTATTATTATTATTATTATTATTATTATTTGTGGACTCAGAGGAACAGTGAAAAGTATTTGATGATTACCTGGGAATGTTTTGCAATATATCTCAGGTATCACAAAGTTCTTAACGGTCCAGATTGGGCAGTAATACAGTAGTGTAGATATGAAATGATGAAAAAGTATTTTTTTTGTGAGTTTTCTGTTAAAACCAATGTAGTGGCTCAAAGTTAGTTTTAGAGGCCAGAATACTTGACTTGGTTCCTATGATCTTGTGTAAATCATTTAAACTCTCTGAATTTCAGTATAATTACTTGTAAAGTGCTAATTATCTCATGGGGGATTATTATTTTGGTTAAACTAATATATGTGAATGGCTGCATCCTTCTTCCAAGCCTATAGTATCTGGTGTTCCCAGGTGGTCTCCCATCCAAATATTAACCAGGCCCGACCCTGCTTAGCTTCTAAGATTTGACAGTACTGGATGCCACAGTGGTACAGCTGTAGGCAAAAACATGTAGCTATATTCAATTCAACAAAATTTGCCATGGGCACCCATTGTGTTATGCAGTATCCTATACATAATGGGCTGAATTTAGGAAGATGAATTGCTGAATTCTCAAAGTGAGATGGAAAATGCAAAGGAAAGCAACTAATTAAAATATAAAGTCATATGTGCTATCTATATAGAGTCATAAACAAAATACTGTGGCGGATGTGTCATACAGATTTTGAAAGTTAATTATGGTTAATTGGTTGAGACTGGCTGCTTTGGATTACCATGGAGAAGGAGAGAGCTATGATAAATTAGTAATGTTTACCAGATAGGGAAGTGTGTAAGTAAGTGCCACACACTAATCACAGCTTTACCTTTTGAGAAAAGGATAATAGGAAAGACATCTGAACGGAATAGGCATTCACATTCTATGGCATTCCATATTCTTTTGTTGAGCTAAAATGTGGTAAAAAGGTAAAGTGAGACACAATAAAATTTGAGGGAGTTTATATGAGCACACAGAAGATTCATGAATTGGCCAGGTCCAAACCAGAAGTGGCTCAGAAGCTCCCCCAAAGCAGTGGAAGGGGTGTCTTTTATAGGACAAACACATGAGTAAAGCAAAGAACATATGTGGTTACAGTTGTACAGTTGCCTTATTTGGTCTATCTCATTGGAAAGTCCCTAGTTACACAATTATAAGTTTGTTTGTGGCTTTTGATTGGTTGGTCCTAAGTTCTCTTTTTCCTTAATGTAGGCATTTATAAGAAATAGTTCAAATTAAGTTTTCTTTATATTTGCAAAACTAAGAAAGGTTGGGGCTAGGGGTGTAGCTCAGTGGTAAAGCTCATGCTTAGCATGCTCAAAGCCCTGGGCTCAATTTCTAGCACTAAAATGACATCAAAATGAAGCAGGCTTTGTTTACTCATAGATTCTTTAGGCCTGGCATTTGAATCTACTTTAACAAAGGTAGCATCAAAAGAGCAGATAGTCCTATGTTTGTGTGTATTTTTTACATTAATTAATTTATTTCAAGATGAGGATCTCACTATGTTGTCCATGTTTGTCTCAAATAAGTGATCCTCCTGTCTCAGTTTCCTAGGCAGCTGGGGTTACAGGCATGTACCACCACATCCAGCTATGAGTTTGAATCTGGTCCTTGCTCCTTTGCTTTAGGCAAGTTACTCGGTGTTTCTAAGCCTCATCTGCCATGGAGGACATATTGTTATGGTTTGAGTATGAAATGTCCCCCACAGTCTTATATACTGGGGACTTGGTGGGCAGATGAGCTTTTGGGAAGAGATTGGATCTTGAGAGCTCAGAACTAATCAGTGGATTAATCCCTTGATGGATCCATACTACATTGGCACTATGGGGGACATGAAAACCAGAAGGGGTCTAATTGGAGGAAGTAGGTCACTGGGGGGAATAACCTTAGGGTTGTATCTTGCCCTGGTACCTTTTCTGTTTTCCCTTTTCTCACTTCCTGTATATCGTGATATGAGTAGCCACTGCCACGTGCTTTGGCTGCCATGATGTTCTGCCTCACTATGGGCCAAAAATCAGTGAAGCGAAGGACTATTAACTTAAACCATGAACTAAAGTATACCCTTTTTCCTTTTAAATTATTCTTTCAGGTATTTTGGTCATAGCAACAAAACAACTGACTAACACAAATAGATTCTTGTGTTGCTGTTGTTGTTGTTGTTAGGTGCCATCAAGTCTGTATCCAACTCATAGTGACCCTCATAGGGTTTTCAATGGTTGACTGTTTCGGGATTGCCTTGGGAGTGGATTGCCAGGCCCTTCTCCCATTTTTGTGGTGCTGGGAATTGAATTCGGGACCTCAAAGACTACAGTGCAGTGCTCTACCAACTGAGCTAAATCCCAACCCAGATTCTTGTGTGAATACCTACCAATGAGCCCAGCCCTCAGAAGGTGCTTAACAGATGATACTGATAATTGCTACAGTAATTGTTGTTAGGTGTTGTGTAGTGGATATCTGACTCATAGCGACCCTATGTACCACAGGCAAAACACTATTGTCAGTGCTTCTCTGCTCTTCATAGGGTTTTCAATGACAGATTGATTTTTTCAGAATGGGTTGCCAGGTCCATCTCCCAAGCCTATAGCACTTCATGTTCCCAGACGGTCTCCCATCCAAGTACTAACCAGGCCCAACTATGCTTAGCTTCCAAGACCTGACAGGATCGGACACCACAGTGGAATGGCTGTAGTGACACAGCTGCAGGCTACAGTAATTATGACTTCCTTAACCAACTCAGAACCATAATGTGTCAGCTTTGCTTTCTGTTCACTGAATTCCATTTGAAAGTTCAGGAAAAGTCTAGGTAAACTCTGTGAAAGCAGAATTACACATCACATGAGTTTTATAGATCTTCAGCCACACACTGTAGGTGCTTAGTGAGTGATAAAGATAAAAATAGCCCAAGAAAATAGCAAGAGTATTAAAATTTCATTCAAAGGAAGAAAAGTCATGAAAATGCAAGACTTCAAATATTTATCTGTCATTTCCCTAACAAGCTTTTCCCACATTTAATCATCGTTAAACATCATAGTTAGTAAAACCCACTCACATATTTAACACAAAGGTCAACTGGGTAGAAATAATTCATTTTTAAGCCAGGCACTGTGGCACATCCCTATAATCTCAATACCTTGAGAGGATGAGGCAGGCAGGAGGATTATGAGGTTGAAGCTAGTGGCAGCCTGTGCAACTTAGCAAGACCCTGTCTCAAAATAAAAAATAAAAAATGGGCTGGAGGTACAGCTGAGTGGGGGAGCACTTACCTAGCATGTGCGAAGCCCCAGGTTAACCCCCCAGTACTAAAAGGGGAAAAAAAAGATGAAAGAAAACATTTTATACACCATGCAGATAAACCTTATTTTACATACTGGTTGTACAGAGGGCCCCTAATGTATGACGGTTTGACTTACTATTTTTCAACTCTATGATGATGTCAAAGCGATACACATTCAGTAGAAACTGTCCTTTGAGTTTTGAATTTTTTTTACCTTTCCTGGGTTAGTGACATAATACTCTTCTGTGGTGCTGGGCAATGTTAGGAAGTTACAGTTCCCAGGCAGCCACGTGATCACAGGGTGAACAACTGATTCTCCGTGGTGGACAGTGTTGCCAGAGGTTTTTAGATACTGTACTTTGTGCTTTTGTATCCTGTCATGTGTGGGAAATGCCCATCTGTATGTGAGATATTCAAGACTTTAATGTAAAATAGGCTTTGCATTCAATGGTTTTGCCCAGTTGTAGGCTAATGTGAGTATTCTGAGCACCTTTAAGAGAGAATAGACTAAGTATTGATGTTCAGTAAGTTAGAGTTTGTAAACACATTTTCAGGTTATGGTATTTTTGAGTTAACGTGAACATAGTCCCTTCGTAAGTTGAGGAACATCTATCATATATTGATACTGAGACTTCCCCATATGCTTAAACCTGCAGAGAACTTATGCTCTGTGAAATCACCTACAGTGACTTGCAAATTATGAGTATGAGAGTGCCTAGCAAAATGATGACACACAGCTAGTTAATAAATGATGACTATAGAAATGAATAATCAGCCGAATGAAAACTTTTTGTGCAGTACATCTTACTATGCAAATAACATTAAAAACACTTCCAATAACTGTTATTTTTAGTTGTTCTTCACCACCAAATTTCACAACTGTTTCTGGAATTTAGTTCATCCTTATCAGTATATTATCACTTCTGCTTGTTCTGTCCAAAGTCATGACTGGCACTATAATAATTTGTAAAAGTGTGGGTCACTTCCTTTTGGTTTATGTGGACAATAGGAACTTAATTGGGAAATTACCCATATAAATGAATACTCTTTGTCTCTTCAATGTACCCTTAGTTTCTTAATTTCAAATCTATTGTCTGTATAAGAGGAAACTTGGGACCATTACACAAATGTCAGCAGTTCCACATAAATAAACCCACAACTGCCTTATCAAGTTGGTTTCTGACAAAACTGCAACTTGAAAACATGAAGACAATATCCATTGCCTCATTAAAGGATTATGCATCTGGGTCTATAATGTGGATTAATGGGTGTTTAAACTTTTCACACGTACACACACACACATATTCCACCATTATCCTCATTTCATTCCTGACACAATGACAAGCATTGAAATCCCTTTGTGACTGTAAAGCACAATGTAAAAAGCAGTCTATTCCATTCTGAGCGTCTGGATGTGAACATCATGGATGTTGGGTGTGGTCTGGGAATATGGTGTTCTAATACAGCCAATCTAAAGTTTCTGTACATACCATTGGTAGATGATCAAGTGCCACAGAGGTTGCAAGCCAACACACTGAAAAACTGTTTCCTGTGGATTCTGCTTCTAGTTAAGGTGAAATAATCACATTCTACCCAGTTTTTCCTACTGAATACAATGAAAAAACCTGCACACAAAGCATAGACCTTCTACCTGAGGACTCTGGAAAATAAGTAATAGCAGGTGACATGAAAAAGCAAACCAGCACTCCAGGTACAATGGAGGTCTTGAGTTCCATAATCAGTTCCATTATATAAAATCAATATAAAAAATAATTTATATATCATTATACACACACATCTTCAAAATCCCCTAGCTATTGAGCAGTGAAATGTTGCTAGTCCAATCTGAGATGTGCTCTAAAAATAAAGTCCACATTGGATTTCAAAATGTACTTTGAAATATATTCTTAAAGTCGGTTTCACTTATTTCTTACATTTTCTTTAGTCAAATGACTGTTGTTGTTCGGTGCCACTGAGTCAGGTCAGACTCATAGCAACCCTGTGTACAACAGAACAAAACACTTCCAGACACTACTCCATGCCCTGAACTGTCAGTGCTTCTCTGCTATTCATAGGGTTTTCAATGGCTGATTGTTTCGGGAGTGAGTTGCCAGGTCCTTCTCTCATTTTTGTGGTGCTGGAGGTGAAACCCAGGTCCTCAGAGTGTGCAGAGCAGCGCTCTACCAACTGAGCTGAACCCCAGACCCATCAAAGAATTATAAGATGATGTGTCCAGTCCCCATTGTTTTTGTGGTACTATAAATGCTAAAATTTCATTAAGATGTCAGTGAAAAGGAAGGTTTCACACAGGCCAGAGTCCTAAGGGACAGTGTCATGGAGTTTAATGGAGTATCATGGAACCTTGGGGAATGATTAGAGTTGGAACACATACCGGATCAGAAGGGTGCTTTCCCATTGGAGTGGGTGGGGCTGTGGCTTGTGAGGGAAACCCAAGGGCTGGGCAGAATGCCTAAAGCCTCCAGAGAGGATCCATCCAAACTTGCTACCTAAAAGCTTCCTAGACAGGTTGATGTCTAGGAGCTTGGGAGGTCCGCATGGGACAGATGGTTGATGTCAGAGGCATCCCTCTTCAAAGCTGAGGCCCAGGGGCCAACTGACAAATAATGTCTGCAATGCTAATAGGTGACCCTCAACTAAGTAGTCTTTTCTCATTAGCATAACACAAAGGCTCCTAGATAGAATCTCTGACTATTCCAGGCACTGTCAGGTCCTAAGTTACTGGCATTTTCTCACTAGGAAACTATGTCCTTTTGGCTTGATGGAGGAAAAGCTGTTTTAGGTAACTGCCCTCCCCCCCTCAATTATGGTGAATTGAGTGTTAAAAGTAATAACCCTAGTTCAAATTTATTAAGGGCTTATGATATGCCTGGGGTTATACATGGGGCTTTATCTCATTAATGCTCCTGACAGCCCTAGTCTACTGGTATTCTTATTAATTCCATTTTCCAATGGGGAGAGAAAAGCTCAGAGAAGTAAAGAGAGATATTCATAATCAAAGAGCTAAGTAGTAAGTGGCAGAGGCAAAATCAGAATATAGAGCTATCTAATTCCTAACAAGACCCGCCATTGTTATAATTCTCCACATTAGGAGACTTGGTGTAAATTTAGTATGTGTTCATTTCTCAGCTGCTTTAGTCTTCAGTATCGAGTCTAACCTTCAATAGCCTAGCAGAAACAAGAGCTGCCCTGTTTGCAGGCTGCTGGAGTTAAGCATCTAGGGAATTCTCTGTGCACTTTATACTTGAGGGTATACTTTGAGTACAACCTTGTTGCTTCATAAAACTAGGACATCTGTGCCATGCCTCTGTTTCTTCTGCCCAGAGCAAATGTCAGATCATACCCTGTCTCTTTTTAGTATCCTACAGGCTCCACCCATCACATATCTGTCAGTTTGTTGTGCCGTGGGGGCTTGCATGTTGTTGTAGTGCTGAAAGCTATGTCACCAGTATTTCAGATACCAGCAGGGCCACCCAGGGTAGACAGGTTTCAACTGAGCTTCCAGACTAAGACAGACTAGGGAGAAGGATGTGGCAGTCCACTCCTGAAACAATTACCACTTGAAAACCCTATGAGTATAAGAGAAGCACTGTCAAATGTAATGCCAAAAAATGAGCCCCCCTAGACTGGAAGGAATTCAAGAAATGACTGGGACAGAGCTCCTCCTCAAATTAGAGTCAACCTTAATGATGAGAATGAAGTAAAGCCCCTTAGACCTCCTTTTGCTGATGTGACATGACTCAAAATGAGAAGAAACAGTGGCTGCAACAATGGGCTGAAGTATAAAAAGATTATGAGCATAGCACAGTGTTGGGTAATGTTTTATTGTGTTGTATACAGGGTCACTATATGTCAGATCCAACCTGATGGCACCGCACAGTAAGCAGGCTCCACACTGAAGTATATGTGTCCCATTCCCACACTTTGAACTCCTTCCCAGTCTCCTGGGCTTTGGGAGAATGGGAATATCCTATCTTCCCCATAAGCCACAGCCACTCAGCCAACACTAGCTGATTTGAATAGATGCTAATTTCCAACCCCCTGCCCCTCAGCTTCTACCTCCATACCACAAATATAAAATTATACCAGTCTCTAAAATCAAGTCTCTCAGATGCAAAGCAATGAAGGAACCTAGGAGGGTAGAATAGGAAGGACACTGGTGAATGTATCTTAGGGGGGAAGGAGAAGAGTGAGGACTGCATGGTGAGGCACAGCCTGAAATTGTTAAGAGGCAAGGAAATTAAAGTGTGGGAATAACCTCCAGATGGTGAGGGTGTTCCCGGAAGGCTTCCTGGAAGGACTCGCATGTGAACTTCCTAACTTGGTGTTTTTTAAACTGTGGGTCATGACACTGGGGTCAGGAAATCATCCTGGTGAATCATGACTAGATTTTTTTTTTTACATAATATTTAATCGAATATAATGTAGAATGTCATAGTATATTACTGCCTCACAGCATAAAATGTATATCTTTCTGTGGGCAATCATCTGAAAGAGTTGGAAACATGTTGCCTTATTTTATGGTTTCTGATAGGTTGTTCTTATTCCTGAGATTCTACATTTACCAATCTCTGTTGAGGATGACTTTTTCTTCTGTTAGTAGTGAACGTGGAGCATAACTTCCTTATCACATAATCATCTTTCTCTTTTCTTTGTGTATCTTCCTAGTACAGAATATTTCATTAGTGAGGATTAGAGCTCACACATAAGTAGACCTGCCTCTAGGCAACTTATACATGCAATCAACATTTAATCTTCCCCTCATCTCTTCTAAACCTGTAACTAGTGCTACAAGGCATGGTTCTTCACTTCTGTGCACTGATGAGAAAACTAAAGATCTGGGTGGAGGCCTTTGTTCGTCACTTGCTAGGAAGTGACCCCGTGAACCACTTCCCTTGTGCCCCTGATGCTGGTGTAAAGGACCCAATGTTACTACACATAGTTATTAAGCTACATTTATAATTTGACAGTGTGGATTTGTAAATGTCATTAGTGTTGCCCAATCAGACTGAACAAGCTTCTGTTTTCCATCTTTGGAGGCCTGTAAGTTCCATTATTTCTTGGAAGAATGAAGCCTTGCATTTCCTAGTTCCAGATCAAGTAATGGTTTATCATCTCAGTTCTATTAGAGATTCATCTGCCACCTATTTTCCTTGTCACCACCCCTCATGCTGGTGTATTCCATTGATATCTCTTGCCAGATTGCCTCTAATAGACACCCCAACCAACTGCTCATAGCATTTCAGTGGCTTCCCTTTGCTCTTACAACAATGACCATATTTGTTAGGGTGGCTGCATGTCACTGTGGTCTGACATCTGTCTCCTTGCCAGCCTCATTTTGTACCATGCTCTTTGCTCAGAATGTTCTTCAGTTGCTCTAACATGCCTTTCTCATTCCTGCCACAGGGTCATGCTTACTCCGCAAACCAATCCCCTATTCCCACTATCTAAAGAACTTCTGCCCAGTCATCAGATCTCCATTAATTTTATCAGCTCCTGATAAAAGAGTTCCCTGTCCTTGTAGACAAATGTCTTATTCCATGGTCTCAGGGCCTCCTGAATCTTTGTTTTATAGCACTAATCACTATAATTTTATGTGATTCTTTGGTTGATGTCTGTCTCTCCCACTGGATTGAGCTCCATTGAGGGAAAAATTGTACTGGTTTGTGTTTTGCCCCAAGGCCTAGAATAGTGCCCGACTCAGTACAAAGATGGATGTGCACTATTCAATTTACTTGATCTCTTTAGAAGCAGGTGTGAGAGAAACTCTAGGTTTGGCCATAAGCCTCAGCCCAGAAGGAGGTAATCATGGACACATCTCTGAGGGATTAAAGAGTTGGGTCTAGTAGTAGGAAGAGCCTTCTGAATATCAATGTTGATGTTTCAGAGCCCTGGTATTTATGGTTTCTCTTTTATTTGGTTTGCACACAAGACATTCCTCCACCTCCTTTGGATACTGTCATTTCCTTGTTTAGGAGTTTAGTTAAGACTGCATCTAACATGCTACAAACAGCTGGGGAGAAAAGGGTGTCTGGTTTATGGCACAGAAGAAAATGTTAACTGGGCTCAGCTTAGCATAGCTGCAGGATTTACTTGTATATAACTCCACAGTGGATTTGCTTAGGGTTCTGCTAGCCCAATCCCAAATTTCAAGCTGTTTCCTTGGCTATATGTTTCCTAAGAGATCCAAGGATAAGAAGAAGAAGAAAAACAAAACAAAACAGACATGTGAATTCTCCATGAGCAAAGAAAGATATCTTTTCTAGGCAAGACTCTTATCCAAGCAACCAATGGACCAGGCTGAGGGAATACTACCAGTAGTAGTAGTAGTAATTGTTAGGATAACAATAGCCTTTATTGAGCTTTAGTTTTAATGTGCTAAGAGTTTTGCTTGCATTGTCTCATTTACCATTCACAACCATGTAAAGAAGGGTTCCCTTTCACCATGGAGGAAATGATGATTTAGAGAAGCCAAGTTCTTTGCTCAAGACCACACATGAAGCAACAGGTGGTAAAGGGATTTGAAACTAGGCAGATGATCTTCCTGTCTCATTGCTCTTGACCACTGTTTTATCTGCCCTCTTTGGTCTTTAAGCATTCCTTTAATAAATCTTATGTTTAGGCATTTATTGTGTTACAGACATTGGGGATTCAAAGGAAGATAACTTATAAATGGTTCCTTCTCTGGAGAAGGTTTACCACCCAGTGGAGACATTGCCTCACTCCTTTTCTCGCTGATACTCATTGAGCACTTTACTGTGAATTCAATTTTGTGCTAAACTCTATACTTGTGATATCTTATTTAAGCCTCAGAACTGTAATCCCCAGGTAGGTGCTATTACCATACCCTTTTTCCAGATAAGAAAATGGAAACTTAAGTTAAAGTAACTTACATAGGGATCTAAATAATTAGGGACCTAAGGGCAACTTAATGAAAGTAACTTACCCAGAGTGGCTGGGATAGAGCCTTGGGCTTATCTGACTTTGTGAAATGTCCACACACAATGCTAAATTGCAGCAATGTGGAGAATGCACAGAGAAACCTGAGTACTGGGCAAGAAGAGCATAACTTTGCCAGAGGTCTCTTGAGAAATTCTAGAGCTAGGGAAGGAGGAAGGGAGACTTTAAGCAATAACTTTGTCCCCTATTTTCCTACTTAAATACACTCCACAGCTAGCAATAGGTGATAATGGAAGGAAATGAAAGCCAGTGGGTAGACATTCCTAGAACTCTCTGATAACTAGTATAGACCAAGAGGAGAAAAGGCTGCTTTGGAAGTAATGAGTTGAAGGAGGAGGCTGAATTTCACGCCAAGTAAAGATTCAGATACTGAATTGGCAGTCTCACTAGATTAGGATCCTTACTTTAGCCCATGCATGGATGATTTCATTAAGCACCAGTTTTGAGGCCTTTTAACTAGGCATTTTGGTTCAGTAAGTCAGGATAGGATCCCAGAAATGTATACTTGTAATAAGCTCCCCAGGTGATTGTTAAGGCTCTGGTCATTGCAGTCACATAGCCACATGTGAACTATTGTTGTTAGGTGCCGTCCAGTATGTCCGACTCACAGCGACCCTACGTACAACAGGCAAAACACCGTTGTCAGTGCTTCTTTGCTATTCATAGGGTTTTCAATGGTGGATTGACTTTTGGGAGCGGGTTGCTGGATCCTTCTCCCAAGCCTACAGTATCTGGTGTTCCCAAACGGTCTCCAGTCCAAGTACTAAACAGGTCTGACTCTGCTTAGCTTCCAAGATCTGACAGGATTGGACACCACAGTGTTATGGCTGCAGGCACATGTGGACTGGACGACTATAAAATCCTTTCCAACATTAAGATCCTTCAAACCGATATCTCTCAATACAGAAGTCATAGGCGATTCAGCCTGCAGTAGGATCAACAAACTTTTTTTTTTTTCTTTTACAGTACTTGGGGTTGGACCCAGAGCCTCATGCTTGCATGCTTTGCAAGTGCTATACCACTGAGCTGCACGCCCAACCCATTTTTTTTTACTTTTTGAGACAGGGTCTCACTAAATGATGCAGACTGCCTCTAGTCTCAAGCTTGAGATCTTCCTGCCTCCTCCTCCCAAGTCGCTGGGATTATAGGCATGTACCAACACACAAGGCTCTAACTTGTTCTTTGAAAAGCTACACAGTGAGAAATTTAAGCTTTGGAGGCTGGTCCTATGGGTGTCACAATGACTCAACTTACCATTATATTGAAGCAACTGCCCATGGGTGGGCCTGGTTGTATTCCAATAAAATTTTGTTTACAAAAATAGGTGGTTAGCCAGATTTGGCCCACAGATTATAGTTTGCTGATCCCTGGCCTACATGATTATGAAAAGCTGCAAACCATATGCCTTTATGAATAATCATGGTACATATTAGTATCTTAAAGGTTCTGAAAAGGCCCAAGAAGACAGATTTGCTTAATTTTGGTTTACCCTAATTTCTCAAATTTATTTAACTACAGAACTATCTTATGTAATGCTTACAACTTTTAGAACTAGCATTCCAGAGAACACACTTTGGGAACCTCTCATTCATGTCTTTAAGTGGGTAGCATATGTGACTATTTGCAAGCTTCTTCTGAGAGATTAGAAAGGAAACTTCCCCCAAAAATATGCCTCGCCCAGGTCATTGGCCCCAAACTTTACCCATTTGAGGTTGTGTCCTTGATAAGGCCAGGAACCCAGATCAGAACAAGAACACTCTTGATGTAAGTGCACTTGTCAGATTCTTTCCTCAAAAGTGACAGTGGACTTTTGTTGTTTTTGTTTTTTGAGATGGAGGTCTCACTGTGTTACTCAGTATGATCTTGACCTCCTGGACTCAAGCAATCCTCCTGCCTTAGTCTCCCACATAGCTGGGATTAGAGGTGTGCACCATTGTACTTGTCCAGAGGTGGTTTTGAATGCGAGTGATGGAACAGAGGAAGTAGGATTAGTTGGAAGTAGGCAAGGAAAAGATATCATAGAAAGGAAAAACAGAAAGGGGGGTGACCTATAATAATAATTTATTGAGCACTTGCTGTGTGCCTTCCACCGTATGAAGGTCTTTTTCTAGACTTGTGGTTCTCAACTGGAGTGATTGGACTTTCCAAGGGACATTTGGCAGTGGCTGGAGTCACTTCCAACGGCCACGACGGGGAGTGGGAAATATAGTATGAAGACCAAGTGGTAGAGGCCAGGGACACTGCTTAATATTCTACAATGCACAAGATAGCTATCCACTTTCCCTACTCCCACGAAGAATTATCTTGTTTCAAATGTCAATAATGCTACTGTTGTGAAACCTTGTGATTCCCACCACCCTGTGATGTGGGGGGTAGTTTTATTTGTATTTTTAAGAATTGAAAACACTGGGGCAAAGAAAAAAATAAGTGTCTTTCCTTAAGCCTCCCCAGAATTTCTAACAGCATGAACAAACACTCTTAAAACTCAAATGCAGTTACCCAAAGCAAAGGCAAATGTAACTTAATTGGCCTTTCATAGCCCATGATTGTATTAGATCTTCCCCATAGCCTCCACATCACTGCCCCCTCTTACTACCCTGTACCCTTTCATCCATTGCTCCTAGTACAGTAGGTATCTGGCCTTCGATTTCATCCATCTCCACCAAACTATATCTCTGATGACCACTAAAATACTCATTAAAATCTTGAATTCCATCTGGCACTGGCCTCTCCACTAGGCCAGTGATTTTAATGTAAAGGTCTTGGTTTATCCATGTGGAAATGGAAATGATAATGAATTGTGTTTCTCCTAACTTCCTTAATTTACTTCTACTCAGACCTGAGCCATAGGCTCAGTTTTATGCCTGGAGAGTTGGGGGATCCAAGGAATGTGAAACCTCCCAGGGAGAGAATGCTGAGGTGATGGGATCTTTAAGGAGGAGGCAAATTCCTTGTTTTTATAAGCCAGCCTTGCTCCAGTTTTTCCAGCAGCTACAAGAATGCTGCCAAGGGTGAGAGGGGACTTCAGGGGGTCTGGACAACATCATTGCAGAGTGGTCATTAGACCTGGTATTTGGCCGAGGGGTAGACTGTTCTAGGAGTACCTGCATGGTAGCACGTTAGAAAGTTAAGTTCCACTAGAACTATCTCTCCAAGAGGACAATCAGGATGAACGTGATGGGAGACACCTAAGGGAACATCTTCAGGGCCTGCCTCCTGGAACTACGAGCTAATCTCCTCTCTGGTAATTAGGGAACGTGAAGTCCATGTACTTCATTTTTATCATAGCTAAATTGAGCAATCAATTTGAAACAGTCCATGAATGAGGAGGTTGTTGCTGGGAAGATGATACCCCATGGATTACCATTAAGCTCTGAAAACAATACTCAGGAAATAAAACCAACAGAATGGCAAGAATATTTAAAATGGCACATTGTAGACATAAGGTCTAGCGATGGCAGAATCACAAAGTGCCTGGCCAGCGGAGACTGGTCTTCTCCTTGTTCCCTCTAATTTTTTGCGTGTTTTTGAGACATTGGGTCCTTTGTTCTCTCTCCATCAATACCGACTTAGGTGGTTCAATTATTTCATGGTGAAAGGAAGGGCTCTGGAATAGGAAATGGCAAAAGAGAAGCCACAATCATGATGAAACTTTGTTTTCAGAACCCCAGGTCCTCATGGCAATTAGCAATGCTGAGCACTGTGCACTTGGTGTTCATAAATATCAGGAGTTAAACAGTAAAGAAAAAAACATCAAGACCTGAAAGTTGCCACTTCCCCTCTTACAATCATTAACAAAATAACAAAATACAAATAAATACTGTGATTTGAGTGTGAGTTGAAGATTGCTGACATCTGATAAGGTAGAGTAGGGTAAAGGTAGGGGACTCTAAGACCCATACCCCAAAGGGACTCATGGTGACTGATTGACTGATATAAATCCAAACATGAGTTTGTTATTTTATAGGAAGAGATATGTTGCATGTCATGGATATTTGTCCTAATTTAATTGACTATCCTAATTTACCTTATTATTGTACTAAATCCTACTCCTGTTTGCTCTTTTGAAGTCCATTTTCTGCAGAGTTTCTAGAAAGGTAATAAAGACAGTGGAGAGACATAATTTGGAATAGAGAAAACCTGAGGGTCCTATCTTGGCTCCACCCTGTTTAGTTGTGTGGTGGTAGACGAGTTGCTTTACTTCTCCAGACCTTAGTTTTCTTAACAGTTCAGTGAGGAGGTATTACATAACTCACTGGCTTCTTGTGAGAAATAAAAAGAAATGATGTATGTTACCTGCCTAGAATACATAAAGCACTCAAAATGATAACTTAGGTTTCAGCCAAATGAAAATGAAATTATGTTGATATTCCAATGAAATATGTCTATTAAAGATACCTAATCATTCCCCATAAAGAAGGAGGGATGATCTTCATTTTCCCCATAAAGAAGGCAAGATGATTTTCATTATATAAGTAGTAAAATAAATTGGTCATAATTTCTACTTGTCACGTATCCTAGGTGGAGCTTCTGACCATTCAAGTAGGGAAAAAAACAGTGTAAAAATGCAAGGCGGGAGTCAATAGTAAACAGACTTAAAAGAATCCAGATTCAATTATAGATAGATGATTTTTAAAGGAATTCTTATAAACAGAGGGAGGACAGTCCTCAGGAGCACAGTCGATCTGGTTCAACTTATTTCTTGGTTTTTTGATTTTTTAAAACCAGTGACTCAAACTGGGCTGTTTTTCTAGCCTGGGAAATCCCTAAAGCGGAAACTTGGGGGGAAAGAGATCCTTTGTGATTTGTCTCAAAATGAATCACTAGTGATTAGAGCCAATTTCAATGTTGGATTCATTCAACTCTGTTACCTTGAAAAGTGGAAGCACCCTGCCTTTCCCTTTTCCTTTCTTTGTTCCCCTCCCAGCCCAACTCCCTCCCTCCACCACACCCTGCACCCCTCACACAAAGACCTTCTGAATTCGGAAGTTTCCACCGCCTCCCTAGGGAAGAAGCCTGGACCTTCCTACTGGAGCCCTACCCTCTAGTCTTTTCTGGCAGGTGTTGGCTGGCGGTTTTTGCTCTGTGCACTTGTGATGCTTTGCTATTCCTCTCTTTCAGCAACCCACCCTGTCCCATCAGTTAGGTAATCATCATTGTTCCGTGGAGTTAGCAGTACTTGAGGGCTGAGACTAGTCTTCACAGCAAAGAAGTTCTGAGGGTTCTTAGCTAATTGTATTAAAGGCAAGGAGAACTTGTTGCACATCCCTGTGTAGGTATGTATGCTGGATAGAAAACCCAGCAGAACATAACTAAACAAAGGCATCTGGTGGGATTACATTAGGATAGACTCCTGCAGTGGTCTGTTTGGACCACTTGGAGCCAAGGAGAGCTGGGATATCCCTTCCCATCTTCCTATTCTCCCTCTATCTGGAAACAGAAATTATTATGCATTGAGGAAGTCAAAACTAATTCTGGGACAAGATTTTTAAGTTCAGTCCAATCTGATTCAATACTGCCAATCATTCTGAGCACAAGTTCTGGAAGTTATAGAGCTGGCTTAAGCTTTGGCTCTGTCCTAGAGCTGCTTTCCAGGAAAGGAAAGGGACTTGAAGATACCTGGGTTCCAACACAACTGGCTTTCCCAAATGCCAGCCTGATGCTCAGAAAACTCTGAATGAATAAACACACCCCACGTTCACAAATTTTGCTATAAAACCATAGTAAGTAGACCACTATTTTCTTACTGCTTTTCTTTCACCTGTTAGCTCTTTTCTTCTGTATCTTCATCCTGATCAATGCGCTTTGGGATAGCATGGGTTGGATGCATGGTTACACTATTACACATACACATTAAAATAAATGCATAACCAAGGAGACCTGCTTACCTATAACACCACATATTCAGTGCCTCTCCCATATTCCCAGCAGTGTGTGCATCTACCATGGGAAATCATTGCCATGTGGTGTGCCACATTGTAGGTACATGGTAGCGATCTTCCAGAGGCAGTGATGGAACCAGGGAGTAGAGGGAGGCAGAAAGAGGAAGAGAGAAAGAGACTCCCCTGAGGGCTCTGAACTGAGATTCACAGCGTGAAAAGCATTTGCTTGGGAGTCTTGGTGAGGTAAGATGCTCCAAATGAAACAGAGACTGCTAGGCTTAAAGTAGCAGGGGAAGGAGTAGAGAAAGGACTAAGCAATTCATTCATTGAATAAGCACTTTATGAGTATCTTCCTAGAAATCACACATCTGTCTGTCTGTTTTCTCTGTGATGCTGGGAGCATATACTAGGAAGTATGATAAATGATCTGGTTCTCAAGTTGCTTACAATTAAGTTAGGTCAGCAACACACACAAACGCGCACACACGTACATGCAGTCAGCCCTTCATAACTATGGATTCTGCATTCACAGATTTAACCGACAGATGGAAAATATTCCAAAAAAAGAAAATTGTGTCTGTACTAGACACATACTGTCTTTTTTTCTTGTCCTTATTCCCTAAAAAAATGCAATATAAGAACTACGTCCATAGCATTTACATCATATTAGGTATTAGAAATCTTCTAGAGATGATTTAAAGTATATGGAAGGATGTGAATAGGCTATAGGCAAATCCTAAGCCATTTCATATAAGGATCTTGAGCATCTGCAGATTTTTGTACCCACAGGGGTCCTGGAATCAATCCTCTGCAGATACAGAGGGAGGACTGAACAGGCATCCAAGATAAGCATTCAGAAAGAGTGTGCTTAAAGACCAGAATAGCAACACTGATAACAGTGACTGTGAGTTCAGAGGGGAATGTTCGGTAGAAACCATACACTGGGAAAGGCATCCTGGAAGTGGAAGGCTATGAAGAATGAGGTTGAATCTAGAAAGCAGAGGTGACAGTTTGGGCTGGAGAAATAGATGAAGAGGGGCAACTGCAGTGACCAGGACATACACAACCTGTCTCCACCCTTCAACATCCAGACGGATGATGGGCACAGCTTCTAATCCAAGTTCTTCACCCCATGCCCTGGATGGATGTTAAGGGATCTGTGAACTTACAGATGTTACTTGCAAATTTGTGTGTGTGTGTGTGTGTGTGCGCGCGCGCGCGTGCGTGCACGCATGTGTGTGTGAATTCATATGCACATTTTTCTGGGGAAAGTATCTCCAGTTTCATATGATCCTCCAAAGAGTAACTCAGAATTGCTTAGGAGCTTGTGCAAGTCTATTCCGATCGGCACTTTTATTATCTCATTTTGGTGTTTCTTGAAATCTCATACTTCATTTCATTACAAGGAGAATATAGTTTTTACAAACTGGATGGGAAACGAAATTTCTCAGTGATTAGATTAACTTGCCCAAGGTCACTCAGTGAAACCAAGCCTCCTGGCGAGGTCAGGCTCTACTGCCCACCGGCTCTCAGCCAAGGCAGCCCTGTGCTCAGTCAGGTCTCACAGGGAGTGAATCAACACACACCCTCCCTGGCTCAAAATCTCACCTCCCATATTAGAGTTTTATATACTCAGCTCTGTGAAACACTATCCCTGGATTTTGCCTGGTCATTAACTATGACTTGAATGTTACTTTTTTCCTTTGACACCTAATTTTTCTAGCTATCATGCTGTACTCAGAAGAGCTGGTCCTTTGGAACTTGTGGAAAGTGAGTATGCTTGAAATAACTAGCACATCCCATGTCTGTAGCGTGATACTTCACTACAGTTGTCGTTACAATAGCAGTGCACAAACCCTGTGTTCAGAAACAGCACTGCCATTGAAGAAACGACATTTGTATGGAGTGCTTGTAAGTTCACTGCTTATACATCTTTGTTACATTAACTAGTCATCTTTTTCTTTTCATTAAATAGAAAGGAGAACATAATAACCAATCCTCACATTTCCATCTCCTAATATCAATTGTCAACTCTTGGCCAGCCTTACTTCCTCTTAGGTCTTTTTACTCACTGCTTCTACTCAGATTATTTTCAAGCAAATGCCACATATCATACAATTTCACCCTTGAATATTTCAGCATTGTGCAGGATTTTAAATAGACTTTGGTATAAATAGCATGGGCCATTTGCCAGGTCATGGAAAAGTCATGTGCTATACAATAGCATGTGGAAGAGGTTTAGTGAAGCAGGCCCCAGTTATTTCTCTGAAACGTTTTGTTCAATTCTACAGTTAAAAATCTCTTTGGTAATGAAGGCTGCCACTCTCTTAAGTATCGTTGTTGCTGTGAATTATAGTTCCAGGAAACCTAATTCAATGGAATTCACAATGTAAAGTCACTTTTGCTACACAGCTTATTTGGAAACATGAAATTGTTCTAATGCCATTGCTGTACTAAGGAATAATTTGAAAGTGACTGAGTTTCATTTTTGCTACATACAATTTTATCTTTGAGAAAGACTAGATGAATGCAGAAAACAGCATCCGAATGGACTGAACCTTGTAGGAATCCATAAAACACACGCAGGCATACCCCTCCACCCACCATCCACCGCAGTTCACCATGTTGTAGTGAGCCGCACCCATGCACACCCATGTACATCCACTGCTTTACTCACCTTAGCTTGGGATTTCAAATAAGCTCCTTCCACCAACTGAGAGGAAACACCCAAGCTGCAGCCCCACCAATGCCCACTTCCACAAGTAAACATCAGGTCATTTTCCAGCATATGTGTAGTATTTTTTGTTGTATTTATGCATTTGTGAACCATTTAACATGTGTTAAACTATGCTACTGTTTTTGTTAGATTCTCATCCTTTTTTCTTTTTCTTTTATTTTTTTATATATCACTAACAAATTTTTAAGTATTATTCCCCAAACCCACGGTTTCTCAGCCTCCGCACTACTGACATTTGGGCTGGATAATTCTTTCCTGTGGCAGGGAGGGGGGCTGCCCTGTGAATAGCAGAATGTGTAGCAACAACCCTGGCCTGGCCTTTATCCATCACAGATGCCAGTAGCACCACCTCCTCACCCAATGTAGCAAGCAGAAATGATCATAGATATTGCCAAATGTCCCCCGGGAGAGGGGCAAAATCACATAAGATTTTTCTGAGTGGTTGAGAACTGCCTTAATTCCATGCCCCATTAGCCCTGCAGTGTTTATAGTACTGCCCTGTGTAGCATGATGATTTTTAGGTACACACATGTTCATTACAATAGAGTTTACTATACATGTTGTACGAGTGCCTTTACATGAGTCATCATACTAGTGTTATTTAAAGAGTGGTATTGGATTTTACTCACTATGCATTGAGCTCTAAGTGTAAATCCCCATATTAAGGCACTCATTGATCTCTAACAAGATCTTTGCTTGTGAAGTATGTAGACCTTGAATGATACAGGGGCTTACAACAAAAAATAGTAGCAGCAGTTGCTACCATTTACTGGACATTTCGTATGTGCCAAGCACTATGCTATAAGCATTGTGTTTAGAGTTGCACAGCCCATTCTGGGATCCACTGTTTGTCACCTCCCGCCCCAATCCTTTAACAGGAGAGAACCATAAGGAGGAAAAAACAGACCCTGAAGAGTGGAGTGATACCCTTGATGTCAGCTCTCTAGCATGAAAAGGAGAGACATTAGGGAAGGACCTTGAACTTTTTAGTCTACCTTCAGCCTCGAAAGCCTTCTCACTGAAGGATATCAGCAACTACTTCCTGAATACCTTCTTCCTTTCCCATAGTAGTGACAGTGACATTCATAATACAGCAAATAACTGAAAACCTAAAACCTTTCTCTAAAGCAGCTGAGCTCAGTAAAAATGATCACAGGACTACAGTGAAATTATGTGCTAATGTTAAAAATAAGGTTGTAGAAACTGAACTAATTATATGGAAATATGCTCATGTTTTATTTGTCTAATAGCAAGTGTACCTATTCCTATACACACACAAAAGTAGCAGAAGATGTTATCTCAAATTGGGAAGGACTGTTATCTTTGCATGTTAAGATGACTAAGGAAATTTGACCTCTTCATTTTGTCTAACATTATTTTTGTATGCTCAGCCATGGACATCATATATACATATATATATATATATATATATATATATATTTATTTATTTATATCTTTTATATATTTCTTTATATGTATTTCTTTACACATATATGTGTGTATATATATGTATATAATACGTTTTTAGACAAGGTACTAAAGCTTGAGATTGCACAGGAGCTAATAAGAGGGGAACAAGATAGTTAATGAGTTCAAGTTGGAATCTAGAATACAGAAAGAACTTGCAGATGTGATTACAAAACCACTGTCAGTAATCTTCAAGAAATCAGAGAGTGGGAGCAAGGACAGGGTATTGGAGACAGGGATCTGTTATTCCAGTTTTCAAAAAATGAGAAAAATGTGGATTCTAAAAACCAGAACGCAATGGACTTAGTGTTCCGAACCTGATTATTATACACATTTAATGAACATTTAGGAAAGACAACATGGCCAGAAATGGCTAGGAGCCTACAGAGGTTCATGTCTTGTTACTCTGCTTCCTCTTTCAACAGTTTATTTTTGATAGATCAATAAAAATATTCCAGACATGCCCTTCAGTTTTGGCAAATGCATTTGATAAACAGATGTGTGCTTTTCCTTGTGGAAAGTATGGCCTACATGATAATTTGATGAATTGGATTCCCAGCTAACTGAATTATTAATAATTACTACCAGTGACTGCAAACTGCGTTGAGCCAGGTACTGTGCTAAGCCTTTGGCATACATGACCTTATCAGATGGGCACCATTGTTATCCTTACTTATAACAGTGGAGAAATGAAGGCTTAGAGAGGTGGAGTCACATTCTTGAAGAAGCAGCATTTCCAAAGCAGAGTGTATGGCTTGTAATTTTTATTTTCTGGCAGTATTTGAGGGTTGAACTCAGGGCCTCACACTTACTTTGGAAGTGTACTACCACTAAGCTGCATCTCTAGCCCATTTTTCTTCAAATTTTTGAGACAGGGTCTCGCTAAATTATGCAGGCTGTCTTTGGCCTCGAACTTGCAACCCTCCTATCTCCACCTCCTAAACTGCTGAGATTACAGGCATGCACCACCACATCTGGCTGGGATTTGTACTTTTAACTATACTTCTCTCTAATTCCTTCCTAATAAGTAAATAGGGATTGAAACAAGGACTCATAGCACAGGCCATGAGCCCTTATCCCATGCAGTATATTGAAAAACACCCACTTGAAAGACTGTAGAACTGAGACTTGTAGAGAGGCAGCTGGAAGTTTAGCTCACCCTGTCTCAAATTCCACTTCCTTTCCTTTGCTTGGATAAGTGGACTCTCCATCCGAAGGGGCTGGGTCACACTACCAGAGAGAGGCATGACCATGGGTGAAAACTAATTCCAGTCCCCTATTCCAAAAATGTAGTCCTTAAGGTCATCATGAGGTTTATCCTTTCAGAAATTTCCATGGATATTTTGGCTGAATAAGAAAGAAGCCTTTGGCCCATTTATTTCACTAGTTTAGCTACAAATCTTTGGAGGAAAAAAAAATCCTCTTGGCTCTAAAAATAAAGGACTTATCTCTGTTTTAAACTTTTCCCAAAAATACTTTGTTTGGATGTTGGAAAGAAGGAGGGAAAGAGAAGGAAAGAGGCGGGACAATAAAGAAGAGAGGGAAGGATGGAGAGAATGGAAACAGGATAAGGAAAGAAGGGAAGGAGGAGAGAGACACACGAAGAATGAGGAAAGGAAACTTCTTCCTTCTGTGGTATAATCAAATTCCTCTTTAAGGCAGCCAGGCAAAATTAAATGGTTGCAGTTCCCCCAGCTGTTTGGTCTGGGATGCAGTGTAAACAAGCCTTCCCCTCATCTGGCCCCCAGGAGGCTGGAACCTCAGCAGCTCGCCTAGTGCTGCCAAACCACCATGAACTCTAGCGGAGTCCCCTGCCTGCTGAGTCAGCACAAGCAGCCAGAGGAATTCAACTGTTTCCCATTTGACTTCTTCTGAGTGCCAAGAGCAGAGTATGCAGGTGAAGGGTGAAGTCCTGGAACAATCAGGTCAGCTCTGCTTTGGAAGTTGGGACACAGTTCTCAGATCCTTCCCAATTTTGTGGAATCTGAGTTGTGGCAAGATAATTCCCAGCTAGTATTACTCTGGATTTGTGTTCTGCTGGGTTAAGTTTCTTTTCTTCTCTGTCATAACCATATCTTGGCATATTTCATCAATGAAACGTTGTACAGTCAGTAAAATATTTGATAGAGACTATAGAGCAAAAAATACTAGCTGGCATGAAACAATGCCTGAGCTATATTGGTTACGGAAACATGGCGTGATATGACAGTTAATATCATTTATGTCTGGGTGGAAGGACTGCTGGTGAGTTTTAAATGTTATTTTTTTTTCTTTTTAAAATTTTTGATTTCTAATAATTGTAGCTCATGTGCAGAGAGCTTTCTGTATGCCTCAAAGCAAATATTTCACATGAAGCATCTCATTGGATACTTGCAAAGGACCTATGAAGTAGGTACTGTTATCATCTTCATTTGACTGATGAGGCAACATAAAGTCCCTTGCCCACATTTATGCAGCCCCAAAATTCCAGTATGTGAGACTCAAACCCAAAACCCACACTAAAAGCCACTCTTAACCACCAAGTGACAATATTTTTTTCCAAAAAAAAAAAAAAAAGGCTGAACATAAATGTATCCTGACAACTGGCTAAATCAATTTCCAAACCAGATACAGCTATTTAAAATGAATTGGTAGACAAACAGCTAAAGAGATGCAAAATGTTCCAGAAGCTTGATTATGTAGACAAGCAGGTCACCAGGATCATTCAGTTGTATATGTCTGCACGCCTGGACCCCTAGAACACATGAAACTGTCAGTCTGATATGTTAACTGCTATTCTTTTAATGGTGGGATGGGGATAATTTTAGACTTTTGTTTTGATTCATGATGTTTTCATTTCTGTAATAGCAAATACTGCTTTTGTAATACATAGAGGACTGGGCCAAAAGGCGCTCCACCGGCCTCCCATTGCAGCCGCCTGAGCCCTTCTGTCTAGGGAGCTTCTCAAGTAATAGCTTGTCTTTCCCTTTTCTCACCCCAGGATGCCACAAGCTCCAAGAACTTTAGCCTTTTTTGGCCAGATCCTGAGCTGGTGTTTTAGAGATGGAGGACCAGAATCCATGACCTCCATGGAGTTGGCACAACACTGGGAGAAGAGCCCGGACACACAAATTTCCCTTCTCCATTCTGCTTCTCTCCACGTGGGGCAGCTCAGAGGCCAAGGACTAGCTTGTTGAATGGGACTCAATTACACTTAAAGCCTCAACTCCCAGGATTCAGTTGGGAAGGTGTAGCTACTAGACAGCTGGAAATTTAAAAATCATGTCAGGATTTCTGCAAAGTTCTCCATAAAAGCAACTAGATAATTTCTCTTGCACTTGAAGGAGAGGCCTGAATGCAAATCAAGTGCTCACACACATGCTGCACCCTTTTATTAGAATTCATTCCTTCATGAACAAAATATTTATTGAGTGCCTACTATAGTCAGGATATTACCCAGGCCTTGGAAGCCAGCAGACAACAAAACTAAATCACTATCCTGGTGACTTCTATGGTAGGGACATTTGCCACTTTGTCTGTTTAGAGAACTTCTGCTTATGTTTTATGATGCAGAATTTTAGATCCACCCTGGAGAGTTCTGTAGTCAACTATGGAGAAAAGGGACAGGCGCTTTTCTTAGATTACATTGCATTTTTGGCAATTTAAAAAAAAACATCTAACTTGCTTAAAGTTATATAACCATTTGTTTTGTGTCTACTTTTGAAAGACCATGGACTTCATTCGAGTTCAAACCTGAATTTTCACCCCCAACAAGCTGTGTGACACAGAATCAGCTACTTAAGTTCCCCGAGACCCAGTTTTGTCATCTATATTGCAGGGATATTAATACTTACCTTGAAAGATTGATGTGAGATTTACAAGAGAAATTAAAACATGTTCATATAAAAACATATGTGAATATAGATAGCATCTTTATTTATTTGTTGTTGTTAGGTGCCCTCAAATTGACACCTACTCATAGCAACCCTAAATACAACCGATGAAACACTACCCAACGCTGTGCCATTCCTGGCACTATTGTCAATCCTCTGCTATTCATAGGGTTTTCAATGGATGATTGTTTCATTGGGAGTGGGCTGCAAGGTTCTTCTCCCAAGCTTATAGCACTTGGTATTCCTAGGTGGTCTCCCCTCCAAGTACTAACCAGGCACAACCCTGCTTAGCTGATGGGAATGGACACCATAGTGGTACAGCTGCAGGCATCTTTATTTAGAAGAATGCCAGAGTGCAAACAAGCCAAGTGTCTTTCAAGTGATGAATGGGTCATCAAACTGTGCTATATATGTATTATAGAATACTACTCAACAATGACAAAGAATAAGTTGATACATAAAAGACCATGGGTGAACATCAAATATGTTAAGAAAAAGAAGCTAGGATAAAAGGTTACATATAGTGTGATTCCATGTATATGACATTCTGAAAAAGCCAAATCACAGGAATATGAGAGGAACCACTAGTTGCCAAGGGCTGAAGCAAAGGTCAGGTTGATTACAAATAAGCCAAAAGCAAGTTTTTTTTAAAAAAATAATAGGCCTTTTTCTTATTTTGATTATGGTGATAATTACACATTTATACAGATTGGTCCAATTCATAGAACCATATAGTATAGAACTGTGTTGGATAGATGGAGGAAGAAAGAAAGGAAGAAAAGATACACAACTTAATACATCAGGGGATTTAGCACCTATGAGCACTTTACTAATAGGAAGTGGAAACCATGGTATAAATTCCTCTCCAACACTTCATATGGTGTCTCAGAATCTGATCCCATAAGAACTTGATACCAAGAATTAGCCCAGTCAGTAATGCACCAGTTTTTTTGCAACAATTTGAGGGGTGACCAGATGCTATTAGTAATGATGCTGGGATAATAGTAAAATCAATCCCCTATCTGTAAGCAACTCTAAACTTCTTCTAAGATGATACTTGGTTTTATACTTACTGTAATTGACAATAAGGTTGGACAGTGTCATTAACATTAATAGCAGCTGATCAAGAGGGAGTTGTTGGCTAGAAAGTTGCTGGTCTTTGTATATATATTGTTATAGGAATTTTCATTGCCAAGAGACATGGATGTGGCAGTTGGTGGCACTGGAAATCCATGTACATTGCAGTACTAAAGTAATTCCTAATATGTACAGCCTACAGCTGTAGCACTTGTGTCCAATCCCATCATATCTTGGAAGCTAAGCAGGGTCGGGCCTGGTTAGTACTTGCATGGGAGACTACCTGGGAGCACCAGATACTGTAGGCTTGGGAGAAGGACCTGGCAACCCACTACGAAAAATCAATCTGCCATTGAAAACCCTATGAATATCAGAGAAGCACTGACAATAGTGTTTTGCCTGTTGTACATAGGATCACTGAGTTGGACACTGACTCAGTGGCACCTAACAACAACAACAACATGTATAGGAAAATGTAGTAAATTTGAGGAGTTTGAGATAATCTGCATTGGGGTTGGGGTGGAGAGGAGTCTTTAATGTGAATCTGAAACAACATCCCCAGGTGGGTAAATATGAGATAACCCATGGTCCATTCTCACTCACTGGACTCTTTTCCAGTCAGTCTTCAGACATGGTGGGCCCAGATAATAGTCTGCTTTGACCTTGAAAGACCATCATCCCCTACAGCTAGAACTTAACTAAAAGAAAATGGCAGGAAATCAAGGAGATGTCAGTGCTCCACTGATAACAGCACAGATGGCAGTGTGGTGAGCACTGGAGCTCAGTTCTGCGCCTCTTTCTCCTCCCCCCTTATCTCAGTATGTGATTGCATAACATGCCCTGCTAAACATTCATAGCTCATGTAATGATATGAATTTTCTTTTTTAAGATGTTAACCACGCCACTAGAAAATCAAATCACCAGGTGGATCAAAAGAAATTGTTTTTCTGAAATGACTCCTATCACTTAAAAAATTGACATGGTTTTCTTTCCTTTGGAAACCCTTTTGGCTAGTAACTGAGGATTATCATCATCCTAATGCTTACAGGCCTGCAGCCATAGCACCGTGACATCTGATCCCATCAGATGTTGGAAGCTAAGCAGGGTCAGGCCTGGTTAGTACTTGGATGGAAGAATGCCTGGGAACACCAGGTCCTATAGGATTAGGAGAAGGACCTGGCCACCCACTCCCAAAAAACAATCAAGCATCAAAAACCCTATGAATAGCAGAGAAGCAGTAACAATACTGTTTCACCTGTTGTATGTAGGATTACTCTGAGTCAGATACCAACTGACGGCACCTAACAATAACAACAACAAAGCTCACAAACCTTAGTTTGACCCCAAATCCACTACTTTTTGTTCTCTTTTCTACTGCCTTCTCTGACTACTGTCTCAGACTACTGACTACATGCTGCTGTGTCATGTGAGACAAACATATGTCAGACTAGTTAAATTTCAGGCAGATGAGAAGGTCCACCAAATGCTATCCACAAGGCCATGTAACTGAAGTTACAAAGCAGTTAGTTGGAGAGAGTAAATGTTAGCATTCAGATGCAAGAAATTTTAAAATCATAATCTGCCAAATAAAACGGTTTCCTTGGAGCTAAGTAAATATTCTCCCAGGGACAGACCTGAGGAATCATACAGCTGCATCTATTTATGGTTTTCCCTGCATCTCCCTCTCTCTTCCCAGTCTAGTCAGCTAGGCCGAATGCAGCAAAGTTTTCTTTATTAAGTCCCCCAGTTCCCAGCATGGGACAAAAGTAGTGAAACAGAGAGCCAGCTGCCATTGAAATGTTCCAACCATCTGCTTCTTCCTTATCTTTCCCTCCTCTGCACACATTTTAATATTCTTCCTTATTTATCTGTTTGTGGGGAGCAGATAGAATTATCATCATTGTCGTCATTATCATGTTCTAATTATTAAACAACTATCATGTCCTGAGCACCATGTTAATAAGTTATATAAATTATTTCATATAAGCCTCATAAAAGCTAATAAAATAGTAGTATAGCCCCATTTTACTGAGACTTAGAAAATCTAAGTGATCTAGTAAGGGCCACAATGGCTGGGATTTAGCTCAGTTGGTAGAGTGCCACTCTGCAGTTGCTGAAGTCCCAAGTTTGATTACCAGCACCACAAAAATGGGAGAAGGGTGTGGCAACCCACTCCCAAGGCAATCCCAAAACAGTTAGCCATGGAAAACCCTATAAAGGTCGCTATGAATCAGATATGACTTGGTAACACCTAACAACAACAACTAACAAAAGACAGGGGCCACACAGCTATTAAGTGAGCTCTCCTGAATTTAAAGCCTTTCTCATTTGAAAAAAAACTGGGGCTGCAGTGATTAAACCTTCAGAAAAGTGATAAAGTGAGAACTGTGTTTTTAGCACCTTTTCCAGTGTGCTCTTTTCAAGCCATGGAAACACCCTATAGTCCTCTACCACCTTTCCCAAAACTGCCAACAATTCCAGCAGTTCCAAGAATATCTTTCCTTAGTGATATTTGCACCTAAATAGGAGATTCTTAAAAAGTAAAAAAGTTGAAAGATACAAATATGTGAACTTCTAAAGGCTGAATTTCAGACCATGCCAGCAAGGTCTAAGGAAGCACTGTGCTGGTTGGTTCTTTGGTGGAGGAGCAACTCTGCCCTCTCAACAAGGTCAAGTTCCTATGCAAGGCTTTTTCAAACAGACTACATGTCAAACTCTCCTGTTTATTAAAACCAGAACAACAACAACAACAACAACAACAACAACAACAACAACAATTCTTTAACACATTGCTCTGATTCCATACTATTTTGAGAGGAATAGCAAGGACGTTTTTATAAATAAAGCAAGTCAGATCCCTGACTTGGTTATGATCAAATAGACCAGGTGGTGGTTTTCTAGCAAATAAAAAAGTATTTGGATACTCATCTTCTTGTGTCCCCAGAACATGCCTTCACTCTGCTGTTGAAATTCTAAAGTGTTCCAGTTGGCAGAACAATAGACTTTTCTCCCGGTGGACGACTGTGAGTCGAGTTTGGACAATGATTGTTCTGTTTCCAGAAAATCACTGGGGAGTGAGGAAGAGGGGCTTGGAAACTCAGCCACATGTTAGATACCAACTCAGGGGGTCCCGCTCTGCTAAGACCCCCAAATCCAAGGCCTGGAACTGTTCCTGGTAACCTTTTCCAAAATTTGGACTTTATTAAAGAGCCAACAGCAAGGGACTTTTTTCCATACACAGTTCTTCAGCTCTAGAATTCTGAATCTGAATTCTTGGTCCACAAGAACTTGCCTTCACTGATTTCTGCATGGTGTGATGATGTAGCAGAGGGTCATTTTTCTTTCTATAGCTTTCTCTTACTTCCAGGAAGAGAGGTTAAATAAGAGGTGTAGCTGGGGATGCTTTTTGGCTTAGAAGTAGGTTTGTAGAAAAGAATGTCACCCTAGGGGTTTCTATGATAGGTGTATTTTTCTCCTTCACCAAATGAATAATTAATGTTGTTTTAATGTGAACTGGCCCTTAATGCAGCCAATTTATATGCATGAAATCTACCCCCCTTCCCTCAGAGCGACGGGAGTTTTTTTGAAACCACTAGGAGGACAGCTTATAGTAAGTAAATATTTGGGTGGTCTGTTGATATTCACAGAGCACATTTGAAATTAACTAATTTGCCTTCTATGAGAAACAGATTTTAATGCTGTTCAAAGAGCTGCAGCTTTGAAATTAAGTAGCACAAGTTGTTTTTGCATCTCCTCTGACTTGCTCAGGTTGTTATTGTAATGGCAGCATTTGCTAATGAAGAGAAGAAAGTTGCCAGGCCTAGGGACAGAAGGCCACCAGGGGCCCCTCTCCAGAGAGAAGCTCAACCATCAGCAGCAAATAGACAATGACAGTAACTATGTACTTGACTCTTGGTTTTTAAAAAGTGGCTCTTTGTCGCTCTTCTCCTGGAGTCACTAGTCACCTCTCTGTGCCCTGGGAGGCTGACTCCTATTGCTTACATCCTGGGCCTCCTTGGCCAGATAGGTTCAAGATGGGTTTACCAGAGCCAGGCGCCGGGGCGGTGGCGCACGCCTGTAATCCCAGCAGCTCGGGAGGCAGAGGCAGGAGGATCGCAAGTTCCAGACAAGAGGCAGTCTGCATAACATAATGAGACCCTGTCTCAAAAAAAGAAAAAAAAAAAAAAAGGGTTGCCGCTCAGTGGTCCAGCACTTGCAGAGCATGCAAGTGAGAGGCCCTGGGTTCAACCCCCAGTACCGCAAGGAAAAAAAAAAAAAAGATGGTTTTACCAGAGATAGTCACTGACTAGAAAGTAAAAGGGAGAGAGAGAAGTTGCAGTTTCTCTGCCTGCTCCCTCAAATTTAGATCTTCAGTAACAGTCCTCCCTCCCCTATCTCACCAGCCCTGGGGATCTAGACTCTTTGGGTTTGCTAATCTCCTGGTGCCTCATTACCTCTTGTTTGCTTCCTAAACCATGCCCATGCCCATATATCCATTCATTAACACCTTATCTCCTCAACCTCTTTGAAAGTCAGAGTCTGTCCTGTTTACTGCCAACATCCTAAAAAGCTAGCCAACTTGCTTTTCTTCAGTAAGCCCAAGGAACATGAGAAATTGGCCTCCTTATGATGGCTATGATCAGATAATATTTGGATCAGTAATAATAGCAATTGAAATTAACATATATTGAGTGTTCACATGCATTATGCTAAGCACTGTGAGTGAAGAATCTCATAAATTGAGATTGAACAAGTATCTTAACATAACGGTCTGTAAGGGGGCAGAAGCCATGTGTAAGATACTTACAGCCAAAGCTCATGTATGTCCAAAGGAAGGAATTCTTTAAGTAATAATTTTAAATATTACTTTTTTTAAACATTAAATATTAAAAATATTGAAGGATCCTCTAGGGGCACTGGGTAAATGTGGGCAAAGGGACTATTTTAGCAGAAACTCTTCTTTGTTCAGTATTTGCTATGAATTTACCATTAGTTCTTGATGCAGCTAGTAGCAATGCCAGTCCTATTCATTTGCACCATTGCATACTATGACTATTTTAGAGTTGAAGCAACTGTGTGTTTTTATTTTATTGAGATATAATTCACATGCCATAAACTTCATCCCAGAGCCTCAGAGTGTACAGAATAAGCACTCTACCAACTGAGCCAAGCCCCAGCCCCAGATTTTCATAGAGTTGCACAACTATCTCTACTATTAAATTCCAGAATGTTGTCATCAACCCAAAATGAAATCCCATAACCATTAGCATTCACTACTATTTTCCTCTCTCTCTTGCAAGCCCTTGGCAGCCACTAACTACTTCCAGTCTCTAAGAATTTGTTTATTGTAAAATTTCATCTAAATGGAGTTATACAGTATGTAGCCTTTTATAACTGGCTGTATTCACAAGACATAATATGTTCAGGATTCATCTGTATTATAGATACAGTTCTTTATTTTTCTTATGGCTGAATAGCATTGTATTGTATGACTGCGCTGTAATTTGTTTATCCATTAATCACCTAATGGATATTTGAGTTGTTTGTATCTTTTGACTATAGTGTATAATACTACTGTGAGCATTTGTGTATAAGATTTTGTGTGGGCATAGGTTTTCAATTGTCTTTTTTTTTTTTTTTTTTTTTTTTTTTTTGAGATTGAACCCAGGGCCTTGCACTTGCATGCTCTGCAAGTGCTGGACCACTGAGCTGCACCCCCAGCCCAATTTTTAATTTTATTTTTTATTTTTTATTTATTTATTTTTTGAGACAGGGTCTTCCTAAGTTACACAGGTCTCAAACTTGCAATCCTCCTCTCTCTGCCTCCCAAGCCTCTGGGATTACAGGCGTTCACCACCAAGCCCAGTGGTTTTCAATTGTCTTGAGAGCCATGTATGTGTTTGACTACCCAGCTTCTTAGGGGGCCTGGGGGCACAGCTCTTCCTTCATTCTCTTGGTCAGTTCTTTTGGTTCAGATGTGATTGATTAACAACACTGAGGGTTGATCATGTGATCAAGATTGGCCAATAAAAAGTACCCAATACTCCTCGTTGTGGTACTTGGTTCATCATTACAGAAACATTTCAAGATAAACCAATCAGTGTCCTTTGCTGGACTGATAGGGCTGCCTAGACATAAGTAGAAGATGAATTCTTTCCGAGAGAGTAGCTGCCCATGTGGACAAGAGAATACCTTCTACAAAGGAGAGCCTACTCCAAAGATGGAGAGAAACAACACCAGAGTGCCCATGACCTCAAATAAATGTCTGGATTCATCTGGGCCTCCAGTTAGACAAGTGAACCTACATTTTTTTCTGAAGGAATCCATAAGAAATATATGGGCTTAAAGATTTTCTATCTACCTATCTCTCTTCCTTTCCTAAGTTCTGCCTGAGGAATCTACAGGCACACAGAACGATCTCCCCATACCATGCTCTGCCATGTTTGCAAAGCAGCAGAACCTTGGTGCTGTTATAACTGGCTTTTAACTGTCCTTTGGGGCTGGGATGGGGAGAGGGATTCCCATGCTGTCAGGGAGATCCTCAGAGTTCTGCTGGGTTTTGATCCTGTTAAGATTGGTTCTTTGGAGTTGATAACTGCTTATGAGCTTCTTCTCTCTGACGTTCTCTATATGCTAACAGGCAAGCTGCTTCAAATGCATGCATCCTGCTAGAAGGAAAATAAGCCAGGGGTAGTGGCGCACACCTATAATCTCAGCACCTCAGGAGGCTGAGGCAGGAGGATCGCAAGTTTAAGACCAGAGGCAGTCTGTATAATTTAGCAAGACCCTGTCTCAAAACAAAATAAAAAAAGAGAAAAGAAAATGAACATTCCCTGTATCCCCTTTCTACCATTCTTCACTTTATCTTGGAGTCCTTGTTCCACATTGAAAGTTCTGGTAAATTTTGGGTAGTGTTTGGTTATCGTTTGTAATACTGGTATTGGTGGTAGTGGTATGTGTATGATTCTGTACATGTATCTTGTGTGACATGCACCCATCTGGAAAGCTAACTCAAAAGAATTTTAAAAGGAAACTTGAACCCACAGCCTAACATCTGTCACAGATGCTAATCTCGATGATACACTGAGCTTACCAAAAACAAAGTCAAGATAAATGTGGCACTTTTCTACTGGAAGAATTTAAGAGGAAATTGTGTTCAAATCAAATGAAACAAAGCATAGAGGAACATGCAGAATTGCTATGTATTTGCAAGATCAGATGGGAAGTAATACATGTTACTTGTTAAACAACTAAATGGACTGTTCCAGTTTCTCTGGAGTGATAACAATGGCAGCTGACATTTACTGAGTCCTTACTACGTGGCAGACATTATTTCATCATTGAGACAGCGCTATGACCTAGTTGTTATAATTGCCATTATGTAGATGAGAAAACTGAGGCTCAAATAAATTAGATAACTGGTCACACAGCTAGTACATGGTAGGATGCTAATACTAAAGTTAGTCTTTGTGGTGCCAAAACCTTCTAAACAATAAAAATAATCCCTTTGTCAGAGTATAGTTTCTAAAATGTTAGAAACATAAGGCTCTCGAATATATAGTGGGCACATATCTGATATTTCTCTTGCTCAGTAACAAGGGACACCTTGGAATGACAAATCTGGTTTAAGGAGGATATAACAAACGGATACATACTTAGTCGGTTGAAAACGTTGGGTCAAAATTACAAATGTAGATCTAAAACTGGTTAATTTCCTTCAGGTCAATGAAACTGTAACCTGTAGGTTTATCCTCTGTAAAAAATCATTTGCTTTACGAGTGAACAAAAATCATTTGCAGTTGCTAGTCTTCTACAAGTTAACCTCTTTGCAGTTGCTAGTCTTCTACCAGTTAACCTCTAACTTTATAGAGTCTGCACTGTGATTTATAGTCAACTTTAGGGCAGTGTTCCCTTCCCTTCCAGTAACTATCCAACTGAATTTTGTGTAATGATGAAATGTTCTCTGTCTGTTATGTCTAATATGATAGTCATTCACTTCATGTAGCCACTGAGCCCTTGGTATGTGGCCAGAGTGACTGAGGAACTAAAGTTTTAATTTTAATTCAGGTTTAACTTTAAAGAGCCACATGGGACTAGTGACAACCATATTGAACAATATAGTTCTAGAACATAAAATGACCCTTATTTGAACTACTTAACAGTTATTATGACTTTGAAGGCACTCAGAGTAATGTGACTTTTTTCCAAGTTTGGAGGCATTTTTCATGGCACTTTTCTCTCTCCCTACATTTCCTTCCATCAATCTTTATTTTTCTATCTGCTGTGGAAGAGCGGGAAGGGACTGATTTGTTTACAGGCTTTGGCTCATGGTGGCACCCTTCCAGTTCTCAGATCACACTGATGGCCCCTCTGGGGACTGAGGACGCAGTCTTTGGGCATTGCAGTCAGGGTGGATGCAGACACAGATGCGGATGAAGGGAGCTGACGTGTTGTCCCCAGGAGCTGAAGATTAAATGTCACGAGAATATCCCTTGAAAATGGTTCTCATCCCCTTTCTCCATCTCGGACACACCAGAATGAACTGTTCTTGAATGCTGAACTTTAGTATTATTAATGGTTGGGAGGGGCTTCTGGTACAAGATTGCAGGATAAATAAGTCACTAGATTTTAATTCTTTATTGATGAAGTTCCCAAAAAGATATTCATAAAGGAAAGACGCTTGAGTAATTTTTAGAGGAAATATGTTGTCTTTATGATAAGGCAATTTGACAATTCAAAAGGAATTTTTATGGATTTATTTTGGAAGAACTATGAAATGACGAAGATTTGAAAAAACAAAAGAGAGAGAGAGAGAGAATCCTCTATGGGACTCTAGTATACCTTACTCAGAAGGTACTAGATAAGCTAATTGTATTTTAGGAAAGTTTACCTCTTCTGTGTTCCCAGCTGTATGCGGAATTTTCACCTTTATTGACTTCAAAGCCCCTCACTGTTAATTTTAATGTGTAAAGACTTTTCACAGGTCCATCAATAGGGTTTCCAATGTTTCTTTTCAATGTCTCTTTATCATCAGATCACAGTAGTTAAGTTTGACTTGCCTTGTATTGAAATCTGCCTGCAAATAACGTTGTTGTGTCCTGGATTTGCCAGTAGCCTGCCTCTGAAGGGGTCTTAAGGCACAGGGATTCTGAGTTTAGAATCCCTTTGCCAGCCCTAGCAGCCCTATGAGATTCCAATTTCTTTAATCTTCTTTTTTCACATTACCCCAAATAAGCTGAAGCCTTTCCTGGAAGACCAAGTAAACTTAGGTCACTAAGTTTACAGAAAAGGAAAGTTAAAAAGAAGACTCTGATTCTCCTCAAATAGTCCTGAAATTTCACTCTTCATTATTTTTTAAGTTCTTGGCTCTTGAAAAAGGCTCATATATAACTTACATATACCATAATGTGCACTCATTTCTTTCCAAACTAACTGAACTATCTACCAATATGTTTATTGCTGCTTTTGCAAAGAAGCTGTTCAAAGAGTGTGTTCACCTTTATGCCTTATTAATTACAGTAAACATGATGACTCGTATATTTCTTTTAATATCATACGCTGTCCTATGCCTATAACTCATTATTTTTGCTTCAGTTCTCAATTTAATTTACACTTTCAGAGACTAAAGATTGAATTGGACATTCCCTAGTTCTGGTACAGCCCCTTGAACATGCTTTGGAATCTTCTGAAATAGACTTTATTTTATCGTCTCATTTTCTGTGTAGCTAAGGTTTAACGAGTGCTTACTATGAGCCAGCCAGCATGTTAAGTTCTTTAAATGAATGGTCTCTTTTAATGCTCACAACATTGAGTTAGTAATAGTGTTTTCCTCTCATAAAGATTAAGAGTCTGAGGCTCAGAAAAGTTAAGTAACTTACCTGTGATCACCCAACTAGTAAGCACTGGAACCATGCCTAAACTCTAGTGTATTAAACCGCATAGGCTTCTTCACAACCCATCCAAGACTTGAGTTGTATTCCTAGCTCTAAATTTTACAGAACAAGTAACTGTTTGATCTCTCTGGGCATCTATCTTATTACCTGCAAGATGAAGTGCACACCTATAATCCCAGGGAGGCAGAGGCAGGAAGATAGCAAGTTTGAGGCCAGAGGCAGCCTTTGTAACTTAGTGAGACCCTGTTTCAGAATAAAAAAAGTAAAACCTGGGCTGGAGGCACAGCTCAATGGTAGAGTACTAGCAAAGCATGAGTGAGGTCTTGGGTTCAGTGCCAAAAATGCAAAAAAAAAAAAAAAAGATGAAGGTGATAGTATCTCTCTTTGAAGGTTAAGGTACTGAGACTTGTCAAATTATTTTTAAACTTTGAAATGGTGAACACATGTGTTATGTTATTATTTTTATGTGTTCATTAGAATTCTGATTATTTGACATGTTGTTATGTTGTTGTTAGGTGCCATCAAGTCAGGTCCAACTCATAGTGACCCTATGTACAACAGAAGGAAATACTCCCTGACACTGTGCCATGCCTGGCACTGTTGTCAGTGCTTCTCTGCTATTCATAGGGTTTTTAGTGGCTGATTGTTTCAGGATTATTTGGGAGTGGGCTGCCAGATCCTTCTCTCATTTTTTCAGATGCTGGGGAACAAACCCAGGGCCTCAAAGACCACAGAGAAACACTCTACCAATTGAGCTAAACTCCAGCCCCAACTGACATAGGATATTTAGATTATTATTGGTGGGAAATCTCATTCTTCACCATAGAGGAAACAGGTACAAAATCTCTCAGCCAACATCACGTTGGCCCAGTTATTAAATTACTATGAGGAGCTCAATCAAAGGTGTTCTAGCTAATGAAATAGCCAACTCACAGTCCATAATACTGCTTCTTGTTTTGACTCTCTTATTTATTTTACAAAGTATAGAAACATTCAGTAACCTGAGCAATAGACTGCCTAATATATTGTTTGTTTTGTATGTGTTTAGGGGAACTAAGTAGAAAAGTTGATATGAGTTTGAAGGGCCTCAAGGTACTCTTTTTGCTGTATAGCCAAGTGTTGGGTTTCTGAACACCTTTGTCTCTCCTACATTATTCTTTCTATTCCAACTAATAGCATGGTCTCCCTAATTTTGAGTGACACATTTTATTACTTAGGATTCTCTTTTCTGAGTGAAGAAGGTCACAGTGGTCTCACTGCACATGTGTTCTGTATTGGCCCTGTGTTATTTGGAAACTCTAGTGCAGTGTCTGTAAGCACAGAGATGCCACTGAGAAATAATCTTGTCTTCTAAAAGCTGCCCTGCCAGGGTGAAGTGTTTTTCAAAGGATATTAAAATTCAACATTTTGTGGAATTGTTTCACACAGTATTGATACTTAACTTTTAATTTTTTCAATTTAGGAAAAATCGTGCTTTCCTAGCTCAAACAGTGGCTTTTTTAGTGAAAACTGCAGAAACAGTGATTAAGTCACTTGGAGCTGAACTTTCAGACAGCATTGCTGAATATTCATGATGTTTACTTTTTAAATCATTCTCAAATGGAATTCCATGGAGACATCAGACTTCAGCATCTAAGAGGTAAATCAGTCAAACATATCCACAGACATTATCAGAGAATACGATCCGTACTCCATGCATTCCCTAGCGAGCCACTTCTGAAGATATTGTGATAGAATCTGCACTATCAAATAACTTACAATTAGTCAGAGGATACTGAAAGTTACTAGCTATATAAACATATTCTACAAAGAAAGGAAGAAAGAAAGAAAAAAGAAAAAGAAACAAAGAAAGAGCAAGAAAACCTAAGACTTGTTGGATTGAGTAAAACCATTGCAAGCCAAGTCATATTCTTCCCTCTCTGGACAGATTTCACTTTTTGCTTCTTCTCTATGAAGTACTTTTCAGAAAGTGAAACAAGAGGTTTAACAAAGTCTCAGCTCTAGCTACACTCTGAAGGCAAGAGCAAAACTCTATTTGGTTCTCATTTTCAAACACCTGACCTCAGTGTCCGAAGCAGTCTTGCAGTAAATGACCAGGAACAGTGAGTAAGCAAAACAAAACAAAACAACACAGAAATATTTAGCTTGGACTTCACACAAGGGAGGGGTTAAATAAAATATATGGTCAAAGAAGTATTTATCCAGTAAATCCTACTTGTCACCATTACAAACTTGGTATTTAAAATCCCACCCGCATGTTTAGCACACAATGATAAAGCCAAGGGAAGATAAACAAAACGACTCATCTGTTTTCATTTAAAAAGATATTCAGCTTTCCATATTAAACACTGTAGGTCTGCTTAGAATGTAACTAACGCATGCCTCTTTGGGAGAAGAAATCCAGAAGAGAAAATTTAAACCCTTTAAATTAACAGCCGACCATGTGAAGAAGATAAACCATTAGAAATTCGATTAAGCTGACTTTTGTTTCGTTTTCTGAAAGGGGAAGAATATCTTGATTGTTCTTGCTGACCATAAAAGCAAGACCTACTTCTAATCATGTTTCTTACTGATGAGGCCTCAGAGAATGGGGAAAAGATCGATCTTATCATGATAGAACTTCCTTTTTAATTTGATTGATGAAGAAAGCTGTATTACATTGAAGGCTTACGACAGCCTTCAGCATGTACACCAAACATCTCCTTGGCCTGTATGGTGCCTATGAATTTGGGGCCTTCAGGTTTTCTTTCCATTTTTTAAAAGCTCCTCTTTGGGCTCTTCATACACATTAGAACACTTTGTACCATGGAGAAACAATATAAATAAGTCTTGTAATAAAATGACCTTTCCCAAATCACGTTTTGGCTAGAAGATGCTTTTTACAGCTGTCTCTTTGCTCTGACTGCAGATGCCAGCAACTGTGGAACTTTTACAGGCCCTGCTAGAAGTTTGTCATCCAGTTGACTATAGTTCTGGGGAAGCTAAATTCAACATGCTTCCTTTTCGCATTTTTGGCAGATTGAAAATGTATACTGCCAGTGAACCAGTGTGTGTACAAATAACATCCTTATCTTTGGCCTTAAAGCTTGCTTCTGGAAAGAAGAAAGTTGCTCTGGGAGAAGGACCTTGAGAAAAGGATACAGAGAGGGAATATTTACTTATTTATTGTATTTGTTTATTGGTGTGGTTAACATAGCTGATTGTGTTGTCCTGGGAATTGTTGACCACAGTGACATGTAAATAAGGAAATGGCTTGAAAAATGGCATGTTGGTCCTCTTTTTCTGCTGTGCTTTTGCTCAAAGATGAGATAAGCCTGCGAATTCCAGGAGATGAGATATAGCTATTAGGGAGGCATAGGTGGATGGGGGCTCATTTTCTATAGGTGGCAATGGTTTGCAGAATATCTGACAGACCACACTATTTGTCAACATAGCCTAATCCACATGTCAAACAACATTTCCAGTCTCTTTCCAGAATACAGCCTGTCAATGTTGATTACCAGAAAGGTTAGAATTTACAAAAACATAAATAGCTGAAGGGATTGAGTAGGCTGTGATGGATGAGATTGTGAGCAGTTGTTGTTGTTGTTGTTGTTGTTGTTGTTGTTTTCACTATCAGCTGAAGTTTGTCCACCATGGGTGGTCCTGCTGGTATTTGAAATACCAGTGGCATAGCTTTCAGCCTCACTGCAGTATGCAATCCCCCATAGCACGGCATAGCTGATAGACAGGTGGGGGTATGAAAGTCCATTTGCACTCTACCAAATTTCTTCTCCTCTTTTTCACTGCATGTTGAATCAGGGTACCAGTCCATTTCTTTCTGAAGCCTTCCTTGACTTAGAATTCTTTTCACTGTTTGTTCCTACATCAATTTTCATCACCTTTCTTTTCATTATCACTCCTAAGGAAATTTGAAGACATAGTTCCCTACTCACCTTCCTGCAATAAAATTTTAATACCATAGATATCTGGCATATATCTATTTATATATTATATGTACATCTTCTGTGCTTTATCCATAAAAAGAATATGAACTTTTTGCCCACCCCCAAACCAAATTTTGCTCACTTCAGTTGATATATTTCCCTTGATGGTACATGTCTTATACCCCAAATATTATGTTATATTTTTAGAAGATGCTCTGAGAGGGAAGATTATCTTCTCATATCGTGCCATAGAAGTGACAAGTATTTCTACACCCCAAGATTGCGAGCTCTGGGTAAATTGTTAAATCTGTGAGTGAATAGATTTCTTTTTGCTTAAGTGGCTTGTTGTTGTTGTTGTTAGGTGCCGTCGAGTCGGTATCCGACTCATAGCGACCCTCTGTACAACAGGGGAAACACTATTGTCAGTGCTTCTCTGCTGTGCATAGGGTTTTCAATGGCAGATTGATTTTTGGGAGGGGGTTGCCAGGTCCTTCTCCGAAGCCTACAGCTTCTGGTGTTTCCAGGCGGTTTCCCATCCAGGTACTAACCAGGCCCGACCCTGCTTAGCTTCCGAGATCTGACGGGATCGGATGCCACAGGGCTACCGCTGCAGGCTTAAGTGGTTTAGGGGAAAGAATTATGGGGAAAATCCAAGTGTTATCACAGTTTAGAAACATTTACACCTTATTTTTTGTCTTTTTGTAAGGCCTGTAGGACATGCTTTGCAGAGATGATTACCTTTAGAAAGACTATAGAATGTAGTTATCAGACTTTTAAAAACTCATTGTAGTAGACAGCCTTTAAGATGGCCCCAGTGATCTTTCCCTCTTGATCTTCATGCCCTGTGTAATCTCTTCCTTCTCCGGACTTACTGACTTACTGACTCACTTCCAATACACAACTTGACAAAACTGATAGGATGATAAAAGATTATAAAAAGATTGTGGCATCCATCTTGGATCCCCTCCATTCCTGTCTCTTAAATCACATCCTCTCAGGGAAGCCAGCTGCTTGTTACAAGTGGCACTAAGAAAGTGCCTTCGTAGTGTATACACCTGAAGTTTCCCTGCACATGAATGACCAGTAGGGCAGGTACTTCTAACTCATTTGTGCCTTGGTTGACTATCCCCTGGATGATGCCTTGACTGCAGCCTCATGATAAACCCTGAGCTAGAAGCATCCAGCTCATTTGCTTCTAGATTCCTGACCACGGAAAATATAAGGCAATACATACTTGTTGTTTTAAACTTCTAAGATTTGGGATAATTTTCTAAGAGCAGTAGATACCTAATACAGTCAACTTAATTTCTGTGGTATTTTTCCTTTTTCCTAGATCATTCATTATCATTTATTAGCTAAGTCAGCCTTTTCTATATCACTTAGATGGCTATTTATGTTAGACACATATTGGAAGTAGGACTAAATGATTTACCAAGCCAAACATAATTACCAGTCCAACAAATTAGACTTGTTTAAGCTTCTCATGTTACAAATATGAGATGAGTGATTAATTTGATAATACAAATGCGAGTTATTCAGAAAGAGACAAATAACCATATTTGCTTGTCCTTTTTAAGTTATTCCTTAAACTTTTGACTATTGTATTAGTCCATTGTTGCTATAACAAATATCTGATGCTAGTTATTTTAAAAGGAAAAGAGATTCTATTTAGCTCACAGTTTTGGAGGCTGAAAGTCCGAGATTATGTGGCCCCACCCACCTGTTCAGCCTCTGATGAGAGTCCTCTTGGCTGGGTCACAATATAGCAGAGGAGCAGAAGGTGCCAAACACATAGGATGGCTCAGCTCATGACAACACACTCATAAGAACTAACTCTGAGAGACCTAGACCAGCATTAATCCCTTCTGAGGGCAGTGCCCACAATGTTCTCATTACCTCACTCTAGGCCCCACCTCTTAAAGGTTCCACCACCTTAGCACCACCACACTGAGGGGGACAAACCACATCCAAACAATAGCAACCATATAATAAGTCTTCATGAATTCTACTCACAGCAATTCAAATGTTATAATTACTTGGGTAGAGTCTGAGGTGTTCCTTACCTATGTGTTTTTGGTTTATTTTTTAGATTTGGTTCTGTTTTGTTTTGTTTTGTTTTGTTTTGCTTTGAGACTACTTTGGTGTTGAACCCAGGACTTGTACATACTTGGCAAGAGCTCTACCACTGGAATCCAGCCCAAACACCTTTTTTAGTTTTTACCTTGAGACAAGGCCTGACTAAGTTACACAGGCTTCCTCTAGCTTCAAGCCTGCAATCCTTCTATCCTTCTGCCTCCATCTCCTGAGTTGCACAATTTTTTTTTTTTAAAGTATGGCATAAGATTGCAAAGGTGATGCTCACTAGTGCAAAATAACCTTTTTCCCCCAAAGTGTAGTAGCACCTTGACTTATCTATAAATGGAAAACTATATTCAAATGGCCTGCAGCGGTAGCCCTGTGGCATCCGATCCCATCAGATCTCGGAAGCTAAGCAGGGTCGGGCCTGGTTAGTACCTGGATGGGAAACCGCCTGGAAACACCAGAAGCTGTAGGCTTCGGAGAAGGACCTGGCAACCCCCTCCCAAAAATCAATCTGCCATTGAAAACCCTATGCACAGCAGAGAAGCACTGACAATAGTGTTTCCCCTGTTGTACAGAGGGTCGCTATGAATCGGATACCGACTCGACGCGACTCGACGGCACCTAACAACAACAACAACAAATATTCAAATGGCCCTTTCTATTCATTAAAATGCAACCAGTGATTACTCTACATTAGTAGTCCTCAAACTTTTTAGCACCAGGGATGTGTTTAGTGGAAGACAATTTTTCTAAAGATTGAGGATGAAGGTGATTTTGGGATGATTTCATGCTCATTATATTTTTTGTGTGATTGCAGATGAAAGTTTGCTCACTCCCCAGCCATTCACACTGCTACCAGTCTGTGGTCTGGGGGTTAGAGACCCCTGCTCTACATGTTTCTATTTTTGCCCTGTTAATACCATTTTATCCTTTCCACATTTAAATTTGATTGATTCCTTCATCTATCAAATATCAAAAGATAAAATATTCTCTTTTTACTTATATTTTAAGATATTTTATTAATTCAGAATTGTCTCTCCTCTCAGTAACTCTAAATTAGTGAATTCTCTGAGATCATTTTTAATATCTTTCTTATCTTGAGCCTGTGGGTGTTGAACTGGTTTGATTGATTCATATAGAACACGCTTCCTTTTTTAAAATAGCCAGCTAGAATTTTTCTTTGATGAACAAGAAACTTAGAAAAATCATTTTTCCCCAGGTATTTTTGCTTATTAGGTCATAGTAAGCAGAAAATATTTTATGTAGCCAGAGTGTGAAGAATGACACATTTGTAATCTGGCAGAATGAATCCACATGGCAAAGGCACTCAGACAGCAGCTATAATGTCCCATGTTGTCCATGTGCAGCAAGCAGATCTCTCAGAGTGGGGGAGAGCTCATTGTAGATTTGGTGTCAGAATGAGAATCTTCTTTACTATTCACCTATAGCTAGAGTAGGACAAGTGCTATAATTCATTTGTTGAATGTCTCATTAAAGTCCATGTGTTAAAGGCTTTGTCCCCAGAATGGCGCTATTGGAAGGTACTGTGAATCTTTAGGATGTGGTGTTAGTTGGAGGTCCTTAGATCTTCAAGAGTGTACATTCAAAGGAGGATTGTGTGACCCTGGCCTCTTCCTTTTCTCTTCTACTTCTTTGCCCATAACCTGAGTTTTTCTGCTCCATGTTCTCCTGTCATGATGTCCTGCCCTATCAGAGAACCAAAGCATAGGCTTCCTGATCTGAAGCCATGAGCCATTTTGGCTCTGGAGCCATGAGCCAAAATAAACCTTTTCTCTTTATAAGTTAATTATCTTAGGTATTTTGTTATAATATTGGGAAGCTGACTAATAAAAATGGGTGATAAAAGCCCTTGAAAATTTTCAGACCTGAGTCTTAATATCATTTTCTCCCTGTCTCCTCCTTTCTCTCTTTTTATCTTTCTCTGTCTCCCTGAAACAATATTGGGAAGTTTACTAGGTAGGGGTAAGGGCTACTACATGTTTTATGGGAAATGCAGGCACTCAGAGGGACTGAGAAATGCTTCAGAAAAGAATCATGGTACAGATCCAAGATGTAACATTGGCTTCTCAAGAGAGAGAAGAGCTCAGACCTGAGTCTTATATCTGCCTATACCCCTTACTGGCTATATACTCTTTAAGTTATCCATACTTTGTGAGCCATAGTTTTCTTGTCTGAAATGAGATGAATGAAGTAGTCTTAAATTTTAGCCTGAGGCCTGATACATTGTAAATGTACGACATATAGCCAAGTTATTATATAAATGTTGAACTTGAATTCTTTCTATGGAGCGATGACTTACCAGGTAGCAGTCATTGAAATATACATTGAGGAAATGAACTACAGTTATGTGCTGCATAACAATATTTCTAGCAATGACAGACTATGTATACAGTGGTGGTCACTTCAGATTATTTCACTCAGTGGTATTATAGTTGTCTTAGTTTGTATAAGTATGTCTTATGATACTTATGCAACAACAGAACGGCCTGATGATGCAGTTCTGAGTATATGGCACCACTCTACTTGTTCTTGCCTCTTCAGTGCATTACTTGTGAATCTTATGGAATTTTCCTTCTAATAGGGATTAATGGTCAAATATTATTTCAAATGGTCTAATCTAATGATAATTTTGTACTCAAAAACTTATATTCAACTCATTCCTACAAACCATGGACAATCTCAAGGAAAAATAAGCTGCCAGTCGTTTCCCCTGCAAACACTATGAAACTAAAACACCTATACATGTATTTAATTTTGTCAAGGCAAGGATAGGTGGAAACTTGGAAAATATTCATTTAGTTATCTCATTATAATAGTAACACATGGCCAAGCATGGTGGTGCATGTCTGTAATTCCAGCACTTGGGAGGCTGAGGCAGGAGGATCAACATGACTTTAAGGCCAGCCTGGGCTGTGGAGTGAGATCATGTCTCTAAGAAACAAGCAAATAGTAGTATGGTAGTCTAAACCCGACACACTAATAGGCCAAATGCTTATTTAGACAGTTGAGTTTGAAATTTCTCTTAACTTCCTGGCAGCTGTCCATTAATGTGTTTTGGCCATGTTCACTATAAGTGATCTGTTTTCATAGAGAAATTTAAAAGTCATCCATCCCATATACTCTCAAAGCTATCCTGGCAAAATTGGGGCAATGAAGCAGAAAGACTTTCTTTCTTTCTTTCTTTCTTTCTTTCTTTCTTTCTTTCTTTGTTTCTTGCATTCAGTTACAGTCTTGTTTGTTTAATAATTTCAAAGTCCCTGGCCTTTGTTGTCTAAACAAATCAGTCAAATCTTTCATTGTCTTAGCCCTTCAGCTATGTAAACATGAAAACCCAAGTTTATAGGGTAATAGGACAACAGAAATCTTAGTTTCAGGCTTCCAGCTGCCACCTCAGATAATCTAGATATCTCTCAGATAAAGGACGAGGCTATAGTCCTAATATTCCTTCAATGTGTTTTTATTATCTACCAAATTATTTACTCGAAGTATTTAACTATCATAAAACTCCATGAAAATGTGTTTTTGTTTTTGTTTTTGTTTTAATTTCCTTTTACCAATGAGGAAATTGAAGCTCAATGTTCCCACTTAGACCATAAACCCTAGGCTGAGTCTAGGCCATTTGTTCTCAGCTAGGGATGATTCTCCCCAACATGTCTGTCAGCTTATGGTGCTGTGCAGGCTTGTGTGTTGCTATGGTGCTGAAAGCTATGCCACCAGTATTTCAGATACCAGAAGGGCCACCCAGGGGGATAGGTTTCAGCTGAACTTCAAGATGAAGACAAACTAGGGAGAAGAACCTGGCAGGCCACTACCAAAACAATTAGCCATTGAAAACCCTATGAACAGCAGATTGGGGAAAAGTTGCCTCCTCAAAGAAGAGTCAACCTTAGTGATGGGAATGGAAAGCCCCTGGGACCTCCTTTTGCTGATGTGGCACAACTCAAAATGAGAAGAGACACAGTGGTTGCAACAACAGGCTCAAGCATAAAAAAAAAAAAAGATCGTGCACATGGCACAGTGTCAAGTAGTGTTTCATTCTGATGTACATAGGGTCATTATGAGTTGGAACCAACTCGGGCACCTAAAAACAACAACAATAATGGAGATGATTCTAGACATTTGGCATTCTCTACATTTTCAGCGGGGCTGGGATTTAGCTCAGTTGGTAGAGCGCTGCACTGCAGTCTCTGAGGCCCCAAGTTCAATTCCCAGCACCGCAAAAATGGGAGAAGGGCCTGGCAATCCACTCCCAAGGCAATCCCGAAGCACTCAGCCATTGAAAACCCTATAAGGGTCGCTATGAGTGGGATACCGACTCGACGGCACCTAACAACAACAACAACAACATTTTCAGCTGCCCCAACTGGGGAGTAGTAATAGTGACTAGTGGATACTGGATGCTCAACATCCTACAGTGCACAGGAATAGCCTTGTATACACACACTGCAATGCACAGACACCCAGTTCAAAGTATTTGTAGTGCCACTGTAAAGAAGACCTGATCTGGAATCTCCAGCACTGTCCAACATTTACAATGAGGGAAATGTTCTACTAAACACTTGAAATGTGGCCATTGTGATTGAGGAACAGACTGTTTAATTTCCTTTAATTTTAAATAATTTAAATTTAAATTGTGTATCTAGTGGTTATTCTTTTGGGCAATACAGGTCTTACCAAGTATACTGTTCCTTCCTTTCTTATAAAATGTCATAATAGTAACAATTTTATAGAGTTCAAAGAATTAAATGGAAGATATAAATATGTATTAGGCTCTTAGCTGCTACTTTAAGAATTGAGTAGTAAATCTTTACAAATTGAAGATCTCTTATCTGAAATACTTAGGATCAGAAGTGTTTTAAATTTAAGACTGTTTCAGATTTTAGAACATTTGCATATTTATAATGAGATATCATGTGTACAGGATCAGAGTCTTATAAAAAATTTCATTTATATTGTGTTATACACATTTCTTGAAGGTAATTTAATACAGTGTTCTCACATAATAACTATATGCTTAGATATCCCACAAATGACTAAAATGCACCAAGTTAATTCCCTAATCTTGTTCAGATGCATGCATTCCCTGTCACAACTGCCACATGTGCCAGGACTTCAAATGTTGGTGAACTCCTTCCCTAGACCAATGATGTAGGGATGTATCTAGCTGTAACAAATAAATTGTTGTTGTTGTTAGGTGCCATCTAGTCAGGTCCGACTCATAGCAACCCTATGAAACAACAGAACGAAACAGCCCCTGACGTGGTGCCATGTCTGGCACTATATCAGTGCTTCTTTGCTATTCATAGGGTTTTCAGTGGCAGATTGTTTCAGGAGTGGGTTGCCAGATCCTTCTGCCTAGCCTGCAGGGACTAACCAGGCCAATCCTGCTTAGTTTCCAAGATCAGGCAGGCTCAGATGACAGGGTGTTATGGCTGCAGATAACAAATAAATTAAGATGTGATTATTAGCAAGGCCCCCTACCACGACCACCAAACCAGGTTTCCTTACATACCAATACTTTGATGAATACAAATATAGTTGGATATAAGTTTATGAATATGTAAGCAATAATGATTTAACAGTTGCATAATGCATATTTCACAAAACATATTACTCTGCACGCCACCAACATTTATTAATAAATAAAATAGATGCAAAAAGGAAAGTGAGTCAATAATACTCACCTACTACTGTTGACCAAATCCTCCTCTGAATAAGAAATCTTTCATTCTCAATCATAATACTATTTTAATTCATAAGAAGTACATGTTTTGCTAAGGAGAGAGCACAAGATATCTAAAGGAGTGAGGTTCAAGGAATGACAGGAGTAAAAGGATGGCTGAGGTATGAAGAGCACTGATCATCTGATCATCTCAAAAAGAAAGAAAGAAAAGTAAAATCTTTGTGACCTTTTTTGGAAGCACAATTTCAAGGTCTTTTAGTGTCATTCAGGCCTAGCCTTATTCTGTGGGCTTCAAGCAGACTTCTGCCTTTTTCCAAGGTGGTTGTTGTTGTTAGGTGCCATCAAGTCATGTCTGACTCATAGCGACCCTCCTGGAGTTTTCAATGGCTGATTGTTTCAGGCTTGCCCCAGGAGTGGATTGCCATGCCCTTCTCCCATTTTTGCAGTGCTGGGAATCAAACTTGGTACCTCAGAGACTGCGGAGGGGTACTCTACCAACTGAGCTAAATCCCAGCCTTTTCCAAGGTAGCTCTGCAGAAATGGCCCACCAAGACTATACATAAGGATTCAAGGGGGTTGGTGGGCACAGAACCCACTGGACCCTTTGAGGCTGACAGTTGAGTCTGGACCAAGATTTCTTTACTATTGGAGGATAAAGTCAGTCCTTACTTCTCAAAGTTTCCATGTGTTTGAGAAAGGCCACAGCCAGTGAAGAATCTGGGCTCCCAAACTTGATATTGGAAAAAGGATGAGCTAGATTCTTTTTGCATTAATGTTCTCATGACCTTTTCGCTCAATTCTCTTTGTAACAGGGTCTGAACTCAAAGGAAATGAGTTTGGGACCAAAGAATAAGCCAGAATAAAGATTAAAATGATCATGGCCTTTCTTTACCCCTTTTCCTCTGGGTTTCATCTCTGTTGCCTCCCCTCTAGAGACGCCTTACCCAACTAGCATGCATATAAACTAGACTTCCCACCTCATCTTTCTGCCCTATTCTTATCTTATTAACTCATTCATTTTCTTTGTAATACATTTGGAAATTATAATTATGTATTTGTAGAGCTACCACTTAGTTTTTCTGTTTACCACACTAAAGTCTATGAGAGAGGAGACCATTTTTGTCTTACTCACCGAATCATCTTCATAATATATCATAATGCCTACCACATAATAGGTGGCTAGTATATATTTGTTGGATGAGAAGATAAATGTAAAAGGTGAAAGATTGATATGATCTGAAGAAAAATAAGAGTATGAGTGGATAAATGTAAGCAAAATGGAGTTTTATTTAAGTGCCAATGATTTCTCTCTGGGTTAGTGCACGTTACATTATAGTCAAAAGATATTTTTTCATCATCCCAAGAATGTTCCTACCTTGTTATATTTCTTCCTGAGTCTTAGAGAACTTTGATTTGGAAACATTTTCCAAGTTATAATTGTCCTTAATATCAGCATCTTGGAACAAGGCCTCTAGGGATGAGGTCATCATATAGAGAATTATTTGAGCAATTGGAAGAGACATGTAAATGTCAAGCTCAAAGTCCATGTAGCCCTTGCTTCCTAAGGATTCTACTTCTGACAAGGGCAACATAGAGTAGTAGGTGCTGAGCTTTATAGGTGTCCCCCAACATCCTTGTTTGAGTCCCCTTAGATATATAGTTCTCAAGACTTTTTTTTTCCTACAAACATTTATCATAATCCTACTATGCACTCTGGGCCAGGAGTCAGGGCTAAAATGCAAAGAATATCAAGGTGGTACAGCTTAAGCTTAAGCTCATCAATCCTACAAATTTGGGTTTACTTCCCAGGGTTCCCACTTGGTCATTTTGAACATGTTACATACCCTGCCTAAGCCACTGGTCTCTCACCTATAAGTTAGAGTGATAATAATGGCATGTACATTGCACTATTGCAGATTTAAGTGAAGATTCTTTTTTTTTTTCATGGGGGTCGGGGATGAGACAGGATTTCACTGTATAGCCCATGCTGGCCTGGAACTCACTATGTAGACTAGGCTGGCCTCAAATTATGTCAATCCTCTTGCCTCTGCCTACTGAATACTGGGATTACAGGCATGCAACATTATGTCCAACTCTAAATGAGGATTCTTGATTAAGCATTTAAGCACAGTGCCCAGCTCACAGGAATTACTCAATAAATAATCATATATGATGATTTTAAAACTATGCTCTACACTTCATTGTTCTCTTCCACTAAAATATGGAGGTATGTCCCCTCCCCTTGAATCTGGATGAGCTTGTGACTGCTTTGATAGAGTGTGGTAAAGCTGACACTTTGTGCCTTCCAAGGCTACATCAGAAAGGCATTAGTCCCCTAATGTTCACTGGAACACTGATCCCTTTGTAAGAAGTCCCACTTTCAGGAGGCCACCATGCTACAGAGGGCACATGCAGGTGCTCTGGTCAGGAGTCCCACCCAAGTCTAGTTAAGTCATGCCCACTAAAGGGGCAGACCATACATCTTGGAAATTTATTGTCCCAGATGGTCAGGTCATCTTCAAACACCAGGAAGCAGACTCAAGTCACCTACCTATCCTGTCAGACTTCTTGATCCCTAGACTCCAAGAACACAGTAAAGGATTGTTTTATGCCACTAACATCTGAGATGATTTATTTAGATTGTGGAACACCAGTTACCACTTATGTCAGTTATTGTAAACAGTTGTGATACTTCACATTAGTCCCAATTACAGAATGGTCATTAATAATTATTCTCAACAATTGAGCAGATAGTGATCATTCTTACCACTTTGTATCCACTCTTTCTTTTCTGGAGAGACACCAGGAGCTATTTTATCTTTTCTCTGAGACCTTGCTTCTTCTGGAACACCCTTCCAATCTTTTTCTCACACACTTTCACTCACCCTTTTAAGATTTCAGATCTGGCATCCCTGCCTCCCGAGAGTCCAGTCCCCATACTGGATACGGCCTTCTCCATGATCCTATAATGACCTGTGAGTTTCTACTTGCAGTTTGTATATTGTATTGGCTGCAGTGCCTCTTGCATCTCTGAGAGCTCTTGAAGGGCATGCGTGGCCTTATTGAACATCATTTCCCCCAGTTTTCCCTTGCACAGGGAAGACAGTCTCAGGTGGAACCAGATGCCCTGATTTTGAAGTCTGGCTCTGCCACTTCCTAGCTGAGGATCTCCACCAAGTGCCTTAACAAGTGTGAGTTTCATGTATCAGACGGGGCTTCATTGGTATGACCTCATTCACAAAGTTCCTTATAATTTAAAGATTGAAAGATTTAAAGATAGAAAGAATTTGGATCAGCACTGCACACATAGTATGTTTCAGTTAATTACTACAATCATCCCTTAGTATGCATGGAGTTGGGTTCCAGGACCCTATATATTAAAATCCAAGGATATTCAAGTCCCTGATATAAAATTGTGTAACATTTGCATATAACCTATGCACATTCTCCCATACACTTTAAATTATCTCTAGATTGTCATACCTAATAATATAATACTATGTGAATAGTTCTTACACTGTGTTGTGGTTGGTTGCCATTAAATCAGATCCAACTCATAGCCACTCTATGTACAACAGAACAAAATACTACCCAACACTGTGCCATGCACACGATACTTTTATCTTTGAGCCTACTGTTACAGCCACTATGTTTCTTCTCATTTTGAGTCATGGCACACCAGCAGAAGGAGGTCCCAGGAGCTCTACTCCATTCCTATCATTAAGGTTGACTCTACTTAGAGGAGGCAACTCTTCCTCAGTTGTTTCTTAAATGCCTGCTTGTCTGTGGGGATTATTTTCCAGTACTATATTTGACAATGCTTCTCTGCTATTCATAGGGTTTTCAGTGGCTTATCATTTCTGGAGTGGGTCCTTCTCCCTAGTCTGTCTTAGTCAGGAAGCTCAGCTGAAACTTGTCCCCCATGGATGGCCCTGCTGATATCTGAAATACTGGTAGCATAGCTTTCAGCATCACAAGCAACATGCAAGCCCTACAGCACAACAAGCTGATGACAGTGGGGGCCTTAAACTATAATGTTTAGGAAATAATGATAGACAAAGTCTGCATATGTTCAGTAGAAGTGCATTTTTTTCTCAGTGGTTTTGGTGTGTGGTTGATTGAATCTATGGCTATGGAGGCTGTAATATGAAGAGCCAGCTGTACTTGTAGTTGCTAGGTGCTGTGAGTCAGGTCAAACTCATAGAGACCATCACAGGGTTTTCAATGACTGATAGCTTATAGAGTATAAAATAGACAGGCAGGCCTTCTTTCTCATTTTTGTGATTCTATTTGCAGTTCTGTCTTCTTACATAATTCTTGTGGCTTATTTTTGTTTGTTTGTGTGTGTGTGTGTTTCTTTAGCCCCTCATCTAGTAATTCCCCAATCTAGCTATGTACTCTGGACTCATCTGGGGAGTCAGTGAGAAAAACTGTCTACTTTCACTGATTCTGCTTGTAAGTCAGACCAGGGAACCTGCGGCCTCCACAGGTTTACCAGGTAGTTGTGAGGTGGTCTGGGTACAAGGCCAGCATTCAGAACACTGACCTAGAAGTTCCATGCCATTGCAATTCTTCTGCTTTATCTTTTCATTACAGTATTCCAGCAGGCATCCCATCCCCTCAAGCAGCAAACTGAAGTCTGTTTAAAACAAACATCCAAATGGCATTTCAGTCTTTCTTTACATAAGATGTCCTTTGCTTGCTTCGTTTTGTCCCCTTCAGCAGCAGTTAGTAGCTGACCCTATTCTGGTCCAGTAAAGGAACCAGCATGCATAGTCAGGGGACAGATAGTTGATGAGCTCTTTTTTTAAAGAAGTAAAATTGTAAATAAATGATAAAGCTGTCTTCTGAAGAAGTCATTCTCCTTGAGATGTTTTATATCCTCATCTGCCACAAGAGGGGAAAGCTGAGGCTTATTCATAACGAAACAAATAACTGGTCAAAGAATCATTCAAGAGACTCTGATGCTGATCTTTGTCAAGTGGGGAAAGCTTTTTCCTATTTCATATTTGTTAATGAATGCCAAATGCATATATTCCTACAATACCATTCCTAGAGGGCAAACACCTATAATTCTGAATTATGGTACTCAATCATCCTACCTCAGTATAAATTTTAGAGAGTAGGGAGATGGCAGAAAACCAATCCTTAAAACACCTGTGAGCCCCTTTGAATAGCGTTTTGTGAATGAATTGCCCTTTATTTCTCTCCCAATGATGCGATCACAGCTGAACTGTCACTAACACAGCTGTTCACAGCTGCACACAAGATGCTAGGAAGAGCACAATGTCAACCATTTGTCCTCGTGTGGTGCAGCTTAATTTATTTCCTTTGAGGATGAAGTCTGATATTGTGTTCTAGAAAGTATTCAATCAACAGATCTGAAGGCTGAAGGACATTCAGAGGCCAGATGTCAGGGATGAGATGAGATTCTGTGTGTGATTCTTCTCTCGACTACCCACCCCTACCTCTCAAAACTCATTCAGTAGAGAACTCATCTTGATGGTGAGTGTGTTTTTAATAGACCTTGAACAGGTAGTGAACTGAGGTGGAACAAATGTTCTCATTATTTGAGGGAGAACCATAGCCACACTTCACTTCTCAGTGTGGGTTACTGACACCATAAGGCTCTTCACAACCAGTTCATTTGCAATATGACAACCAAGAAAAATTTATTGAGCACCTACTGTATGCCAAGTAAATGTGCAGAGCCAAAGAGGGCAATAAAAAGGTTTCCTTTTCTTTAGAATGTAAGTTTCATACCTTGCTCCTGAATGCCTTTAACATGCCTGGCTCCATTTAGATGTTCAATAGATGTTGAATAAATGAATAAATAATGCACACAGTATATCAGTGTCATAAACTGACCTAGAGAGATTGGTGGCAGCTACCCAGAGGGCTGTACCAAAAAAGATTGTGAGGGTATATCCAAGCACAGTGGCAAATGTTACCTGATTGTTTGGCAGTGTCTGTCAAGGGCAGGGGAAGGGTTAAATCAAGTGTACCATGTATTTGCCCTACCTGTGCTAAATGATACAGCCACTATTACCCTCCTGCTCCCCCTATCTCTCTCTTTTTTTAACCTTCTTTCCCCTCAATTTATGAAACAAGTGGGGTGACAGTCAGGGTCTAATCAGAAAGGAAAATATTCTGCACTCAGAGTTCCTGTGTGTTCTGAATACATTTTCTTATTCTACTCTGGAGAGAAGAGCTAATAGATTGCAAATCAAAGAGCCCGCTGAAGGAACTCCCATTTTGCCTTCACCGTGACTCTGCCTGGTTAGTGTAAAATGAACGATCAAACAAACTCCAAAGTTCAAAAACCCAAGAGGTACAGGTTTTACATTTCCTTAATTTAATATATATATATATATACACGTTTCATCTAATCCTAGTGTGTGGGAATACTGCTAAATAATGTGGGATTTTTCTGCTCCCTCTGTGAAAACACAAATACACTCTTTTATCCTTCTACCTTGCACTCATTTTGTTTGTTTGATTGATTTTGAGACAGGGTTTCACTAGGTAGCCCAGGCTGGCCTTGACCACATTACCCTCCTACCTCAGCCTCCTGAATGTTGGTATTACAGGCCTGCACCACCATGCCCAGCAATACTTCAAGCTCTTTTTAAAATCGTCCAGTACGTCTTGTTAAATAGAAAAACATTAAATCATACAAATTTAAATCTCACATTCAATTAATGAGGCTGTCCTGTTGCCCTTTACTCTATCAAAGCCAAAGGAGCATGTTTTGACACTATTTACTAGGAGATGTTACAAAACAACATATATTCAGGTATTATCTTGAATTTTCCTTTTAAGAGTCCAACAAGGTGACTTAAGAACCCTTTGGCACTCCCTGTTCTGCCAGTAGTTTGGCAGAAAAAATTCACTAACAGCCAACCTATAGTTGGAGAAGTCTTACCAATTTGCCCTGTCTTTGGGTGATTAGGCGCAAAGTTTTGGCAACAAAACATAGGCAACTTTTTTCTTTATATACTTTATTTGGTTTGAATGTGTAATAACAAATATGTATTACTTTATAAATGGGAAAAAAGGATTCATAGGGATATAAGTAAAAGTAACCATGAATGTATAGTAAAAAGGTTGTGTTTCAAAATTGACATTTCTTTGAGAGTAGAGTAAAATAAATGAAAATATTCAAAAGTAGATGTCTTTGAGTAGATTTGTAAATAATTTTATTCTTCTCTAAAACTAAGAACTAAAATGAAGGGGAAATATATATGCATTTATAAGAAAGAGGAAGCTGGGAGTGGTGGCAGACACCTGTCATCCCTGCACTTGAGAGGCTGAGGCAGGGTGGTGGTGAGTTTGAGGCCAGCCTGGGCTGCATAGCAAGACCCTGTCTAAATAAATAAATAAGAAAACCAAGAGTGAATTTGACATCCGAATTGCATAACATGTTATTTCTGTAAACTTAATGTGGCATAGTATTTGACTTGATAAGATTACCAATTTTCTTATTTATACTTTTTTTGGGGAAACATTCATTAGAAAAGTAAATAGAATTAAGAGGAAAATTGGCTTCAAGTATATGTTGTTGTTGTTGTTGTTGTTAGGTGCCGTTGAGTCAGTATCCAACTCATAGGGTTTTCAATGGCTGTTTGGGATTGCCTTGGGAGTGGATTGCCAGGCCCTTCTCCCATTTTTGCAGTGTTGGGAATTGAACTTGGGACCTCAGAGACTGCAGCGCAGCACTCTACCAACTGAGCTAAATCTCCACCCTCAAGTATATATACACTCAAAATGTGTATCTTTTGTGTATTATTTTTTTTTCAGTACTGGAGTTTGAACCCAGGGCCTTGTGCATGCTAGGCAAGTACTCTACCACTGACCTACACCCTAGTCCCCCTTTTATTACTTATTTTGAGATAGGGTATTACTACATTACACAGGCTACCTCTGGCCTTGAATGTATGACCTTCTTGCCTCAGCTTCCCATTTGCCTGGGATTTACAAGCATGTGCTGCAGCATCCAGCAGGATTTTTGACTCTGAAACAGAAACTGGAGATTCATATCATGGAACAGTGATGACACCAGAGAACATAAATAAGAATAAATCACATTTCATCTTCTGAATATATCCTTTTGAAAAACTTACAACCAAATGATTACACTGTAAATCAAATACAGAGGGTGCCAAAAAAAATTTTAAGAAAGGAAAAAACTGTGTTAAAATTCTTAGTATATCCTAAATACAAATGATGAATGCAAGTTATATGTGACTTCTGCAATTATTAGACGTGCTCAAAGTGGTCACCATACAGAAGAAGCAAGACTTGTTTGCAAGGTCTTCTGGATCTTTCCTTGTGCACATCACACACAGTACCATGCATCTCAAACTTGTCAGGAACATGTGCAGTTAGGGTTAGGGATGTTGGTGGTTCTGCTGCATACTCACACCTCCATTGTCATTGTACTTCCACAATGTCCTCCAGTTTCAAATACCACTTCAAAGTGGTCTTGCAATCCTCCAATGACAACTTTGTTTCCAAAATTTTTCTTTGACTATCCTGCCTGTTTTATGTTGGTACTACCACTCATTTGATTAATGCCATCTTTTCAGTAAGCATCGTACTACACATTGTTACCATAATTCAGTTCAACTTGAAAAGTAATGCATAGATAACATCTCTTAAAATGTGTATACGTTTTTTGGCACCCTGGTGTATAATTGAGTTTTTGGTACGTTGAAAAATGACATAATTTATTAAGCAAGGTGGACATTGATGAATGTATCATAATTTATTTTAAAGTTGCCTATATTATCACTTACATTTAATAAAATACCATATAAACACCGTTGCTCATAGCTCAGACCAGTAGAAATATAGAATCCCTTTAGCTACAAATTGGAGTTGATGAGAAAAGAAGCCTATAGGAATATGTCAGATGGGAAAGAGACACAATTTTGCCCTAAGTGTCAATCTCAACACCATTAGTGCCCCATGGGGAATAATTTCTCAATTAGAGATTTGCTTCCATGACCAAGGCATGAGGATGAATTTATAAAATGTGCTTCACTCACCTTTTCTTTTTGCTTAAGGGTTCTGTTTATAGAAAAATATACCCGCCACGCCACCCCAAAAAAGTGAGTGAGATGGTGCATGCCTGTAATCCTAGCAGCTTGGGAGGCAAAGGCAGGAGGATTGAAAGTTCAAGACCAGAGGCAGTCTGCGTAATTTAGTAAGACCCTGTCTCAAAAAGTAAAATAAAACATGGGCTGGGAGGGCAGCTCAGTGGTACAGCTTGCAAAGCGTGCAAGCACAAGGTCTTGGGTTCAACCCCCAGTACCAAAAAACAAAAACAAAAACAAAAAACCTTATGACAGATTAAAGAATCTTGGACAGATCAATGAAGATGAGGAGGAAATAATTTGGGTTCCATAACCTATGAAGGAAATTTAAAAGACCTCAGGAGGCAGTGCTTAAAAGTTGGGGGTGAGGGATGGGGTGATTCTCTGATGTATAAATAACTCCAAACTGTTCAGAGTAGGACTCAAGACTTCTAAGTATTGGTTTGGCTCCAGGATTATGACCAAAAATGATTAAATACCATTATTGATGAGGTAGAATAGCATATTAGTATCTGGCTTTGGGTCTTCTTGACACCTCTGCATTCTCTTCCTTCATGGACTTTGGTTTTTAGGGCAGAAAGTAGAATTCATCTCAAAAGAACTCTTATTATCTGTCTAGATTTTGTTTTCCAAAGACTGCTTATTGATTAGGCCTATGTAACTGGGTCTCTATTACTTACAACTGAACTTAATCCTTAACTGAGATCGAAATCACTACTCACCTGAATGAATGGTACTTCAAAGTAAATTTAATTTGATTTTACAGAAGTGATGTTACATTATTTTACATTCCACAATTGGGATTATAATACTTACTCTTGCTCTACTAACTTTGCAAGATGTTAAAATGATCCTGAAGGTGTTCTCGGTGCTTCTGAAATTTTAGTATGCATAAGAATTACCTGAAGAGCTTGTTAAAATACAAATTGCTGGATCTTACTCCAGGATTTCTATACAGTGGGTCTGGGCTGGAGCCTGAGAATTAGATTTCTAAAAAGTTCCCAGGAAATGCTGATGCTACTGGTATGGGAAAAAATTTTTGAAAAACACTATTCTAGACCAATTCTCAAACTATCCAACATAAAGGGCATGTTTCATTTTATTTTGTTTTAATTTTCCATCTGATCTGAACTGATGCTTTTGTAAAATACAATAAAAATAAATTACCAGAAGAACAAAATGATGTAAAGGTATACAAGTACAAGCTTCAATTTAAAAATTATTACTTAGATTCAAAAAACATAAAATTACTGTGCAAATTGCTGTAAAGCTTTTCACAGCTGATTCTCAGTAACTCCCAGTGGTCCACTTACATAAAGTTATGAGATGGCCTTGGGTCTATGGTCTGCAATACCATCCCCAGTCTGATTGACAAGCACTGGTTTAGAGATCTTTTTGATCTATCTTGTCTGAGCAATTTCTGGAGTAGAGTCCAAAGACCCCAAGCCTGGACCACAATCTGCTACAGTGACAGTAATGGCTTGTTGTTGTTGTTGTTGTTAGGTACCATCGAGTCGGTATCCGACTCATAGCAAACCTCATAGGGTTTTCAATGGCAGACTGTTTCGGGATTGCCTTGGGAGTGGATTGCCAGGTCCTTCTCCCATTTTTGCAGTTCTGGGAATGGAACTTGGGATCTCAGAGACTGCAGCACAGCGCCCTACCAACTGAGCTAAATCCCAGCCCACAGTAATGGCTAGCAGTCCTTTTTTTTTGGACTCCACTGATAAAGAGGGAGATAGTGATGTGTTTTAGGGCTGGCTAAATAGTACAAACAGCTTCTTAGCATTGCTCACAATAGAGAATTCTAGAGCTGCTTCTGGTGGCAAGCTTTCTCTTTTAAGTTCATTAATTTAAAAAAATTAATCTTTTAACTGATACATAAAAATTCTGTATCCTAATGGGATAAAATACTCTTTGATATAGGTATGCATTGTATAACGCTTAGCTTAGGGTAAGCATATATGTCTACTCAAATATTTATCAATTATTTATAGTGAAAACCTTCAAAAATCCTTTCTTCTAGCTCTTTGAAATGTATAGTGCATCGTTGTTATCTATAGTCACTCTACTGTGGAGTAGCACTTCAGAACTTCTTGCTCCTACCTGAATATAACTTATTATTCATTAATCAACCTTTCCCCATCTCTTGCTCCCCCTTACTCTCCCCAATCTCTGGTAACCTCCATTGTACTCTCAACTGTGAGATCATCTCTTTTTAGAATCAACATATGAGTGATCACATGGCATTTGTCTTTCTGTGCCTGGCTTATTTCATAAACATAATGATCTCCAGTTCTATCTATGATACAAATGACAAGATTCTGTGCTTTTTAATGGCTGAATAGTATTTCATTGTATATATGTACCATATTTTCATTATCCATTCATCAGTTAATGGACTTTTTTTTTTTTTTTACATTTCTTGGCTATTGTGATTAGTACTACAACAAACATAGGAATAAAGACATTTCTTCAGTATACTGATTTCATTTTCTTCAGAGATATACCCTGGGAGAAGGATCCAGCAACCCACTCCCAAAAGTAAATCAGCCATCTAAAACCCTATGAATAGCAAAGAAGCATTAACAATAGTGTTTCATCTGTTGTACATAGAGTCACTATGAGTCGGACACCGACTTGAAGGCACCTGACAACAACAGATATATACCCAGAAGTGGGATTGCTGGATCAGATGGTAGTTTTATTTTCAATATTTTTGAGGGAACACCATATTATTTTCCATAATGGCTGCACTAATTTAGATCCCTACAAACAGCATGCAAAGGTTCCCTTTTCTCCACATCCTCACCAGCATTTACTATCTTTTGTCTTTTTGATAGCAGCCATTCTTACTGGAGTGAGTGATATCTCAGTGTGGTTCTGATTTGCATTGCCCTGATGATTAGTGATATTCAGCATTTTTTTCAAATAGTTCTTAGCCATTTGTATGTCTTCTTTTGAGAATTGTCTGTTAAATCAGGTTGTTAGTGTTCTGCGTGGTGGTGGGTGGAGTTTATTTGTTTATTCCTTTAGAAGGAATTTGTCAAAAAAAAACAAGCAGGTGCTATCAGATCTCTTTTACCCTACTGCTGGATTTGCCTCTCTTCTTTTAAAATACTATCAGTAACTTGGATCATATTTTGAACACTTACATATACCAGGAACAATGATAAATTTTTTATAATTAATGTATGTGCTTTACATGCACCTTTTCATTTAAATTCTCAACATCACAAGGTAAGTGCAATAATTATCCCCTTACAGAGAAGGAAGAATGAGGCCTAGGAAAGTGCAGTATTTTGCATGAGATCCCACAGTGGAAGAAGGCACTTACACTCAGGGACTTGTGTATTTAGCCAGCAGATTTTCTCCTTATTTCGTCCAAGGTCTTTGCCTGCAGAAATCCAAGTAAGGGCACACTGTATGCTTTACACACAACCTCCTGGACAGGTACACAGAGACCCAGGCTTAAGTCAGAACTCTGAGGCTCACTAGCTAAGGGCCCAAGATAAGTCATTTCCCTCCATGGGCACCAATGAGTTTCCATCCATAGTTTTCTAAGGGATCAGTAGACATTATATGTCACGCTAACTGGAACATCACCCTCTTTGCGACTCAGGACTCCAGCACATTAAAGGCTCTGCAAGACCCAATGGCAAAAATAGTTTCAATTTTGTTTAACCTACCATTTCCCAAAACTCTTGGATTGGAGAGATCTCCTTAATATATAACTATCTTAAATCCCGCACATGTCAGGTTCTCATGCTATGGGTGCTTGTGTGTTGCTGTGATACTGAACACTGTGTCACCAGTGTTTCAGATACCAGAAGGGTCACCCATCATGGACAGATTTCAATTGAGCTTCCAGACTAAGACAGACTAGGGAGAAGGACCCAGCAGCCCACTTCTGAAACAATTAGCCATTGAAAATCCTACGAATAGTAGAGAAGCACTGTCAAATAGAGTGTCAGAGAATGAGACCCCCCAGGCTGGAAGGCATTCAAGAAACAAATGGGAAAGAGTTGCCTTTTCTAAGTAGAGTCAACCTTAATGACAGGAATGGAGTAAAGTCCCTGGAACTTCTTTTTGCTGATGTGGCATGACTCAAAATGAGAGGAAACACAGTGGCTGCAACAATGGGCTCAAAAATAAAAAGATTATGTGCTTGACAGTGTCAGGTACTGTTTCGTTCTGTTGTACATAAGGTCATTATGAGTCAGATCTGCCTTGAGGGCACCTAACAACAATATCTTTAATGATGTAGATATACATAGAACACAGTTCTGGAAATAATGCTCTATGAGATTTATCCAGTTCTCAAAGTCTGTGAATCTATAACTGCTATTCTTGCTCACATAGAGTAGTAAAAAGAAAGCCACAAGTAATAGCAGAAATAATAACAGCTAAACCTTATAGTGGTATCACTAACTATGCACTATATTAAACACCCAAACACTATTGTAAATACTTTATGTTTGTGAATTCATTCAATCTATACAACCACACTACTGTAATAATCAGAGAGATTATTATCCCATTTTATAAGTGAGGAAGCTGAGGCTCAAAAAGAGCAGTTGTAGGTCTCTGAAACTGAACCCTTTCAGGAAGACTTAGGTTCTTCTGCATACCCCAGGAAGGTCAGGGAATGAAACAGAAGCAGGCCTATCTCTATTTTTATTTGGTTGCCTATGTGCTCATTAGTATATCAAAGCCCCATAATGTGACTGTAATCTGCACTGTTGAATGTCTCATTTCTGACTTTCTTTTACTGTCCCTCTGCTTAGCATGGCTCACACTCATTACCCTCTTGATCAAGTTACGGACAAAAGCTGCCTTCAAATTAGGCCTATTAAGATGTGTTTTTAATGAGGAGATAATTCCTCTAACAACACAGGCCAGACTTGCATGGATACGATTACACAATCAGGCCATCCTGTAGAAAGGAAAAGAAAAGCAAACTTGTGGTTCCCTCCTCTTCCAAGATTTTAGTTAGCCAGCCCTGCTTAATATGATGCCACTTAAAAGCACAAAGCATAGAGAGTATTTGGGAGTTCTCCTGGGTAATTAAGCAGTCACATGGCCCCTCCTCTGCTGTGACAGTGGGAGAGTTTCTATTTCAGGGATTTGAACTTCTTAGAAGGCACATGTTCCAATTCATGGTATTAGAAATCACAGGAGGAAAGGTCAACGCTTTCTTTCTCTCAGTCTGTCTGTCTTGATTCCCTATCTTAACAGCCCTCCTGTCTTACCCCAAGTGGCTCTCATGAAACAATTTGATCATTAACCCCAACCTTTTGGGATTTTTCTATTTTGCTTCATACTCACTTTCTAAAATATTCTCCCAAATCATTTTTAGATATATTTATATCCTCTATCTATTCATTTTTAAGGCTTGGGTTAAGAAATATTTATCTGTACCTTAATAAATACTTTAATCAATGATCTCTTTATATTTAAAAATCTACTTTCATACTCTATATTTAAAATCCATTCATTTCAAACTTTCTTCAAATAACATATAACAAAGAAAATTAATTAGGACCATCATAGACTCAGTCTTCCCCAATATTGGTCTGATGCCTCTTTCATCTCTTATTGTAGCACTGCTGTGAAGAGATGTGATAAGCCTTAAGGATCTAAAGTGAGCAACCTGAAATAGTTAAAGTTGTTCGCAAAATTGAACTTAGCAAGAATGTCATGCAATAGCTTTTCATCCCATACAGGGGACATGAAAGTATCTTTTAGGAAGAGCAAGCATTTGTAACACTGCACGTGAATCAACATGTGACACTGTTGTTGTTGTTAGGTGCCATCAAGTTGGTATCCAATTCGTAGTGATCCTACATACAATAGGGGAAACACTATTGTTAGTCCTTCTCTGCTGTTCATAGGGTTTTCAATGGCAGATTGATTTTTTGGGAGTGGGTTTCAGAGTCTGTCTCGCAAGCCTACAGCACCTGGTGTTCCCAGGTGGTCTCCCATCCAAATACTAACCAGGCCCAACCCTGCTTAGCTTCTGAGATCTGACAGGATCAGATGTCACAGGGCTATGGCTGCAGGCTAAAACATGTGACCTGGACACAGTGAAATGATTTGTTTTGTACTAACATGGCAGTAACCATCATGGAGCATTTGGGGGCTGAGAGAATAAATTAGTGGGAGAGAGAAATGGCGCCAAACAAGAGGTCATACCTAACTTGTTCTTGGTCCCCATGGCCCTCCAGTCCAACCTGACACACTCAGGCATGTGACACAACATGGGCTCTTGCACAGAGCAAGTGTTCAGTAAATGTGGTCTCCTTTCAATTCCATAAATACTCCAGTGTCTTTCCTGATCATGGTCTTTTTCATGTACTGCCCTCAATGTCTAGATCTCTATTTACCTGATCATTCACATGGTTTATTCTTTTCTTTCCCCTTCTTTCTTAGCTCAAATAAATCATAGACCAGGTCATGCTAAATATACTTTGTGAAGCCAAGCTACTCAAACCCTGTTACTCTTCATCTTTTTTCTTTATTTTTATCATCAAACTAAAGTAACACTTGTTGATTTAGTTCATTATTTTTAAACCTGTACTTCTTATTATAGTGCATGATCTTTGAGGGTAAATACCCATCTTGTCCCTTCCTATATCTCCTACCCATACAAATTGTGATAAAATAGGCATCTTGTGTTTTGTTTGCTCAGAAGAATGTTTTCCCTGCTCAGATTTCATTGGTCATTTTGATTTTCATTTTTAGCATAAATTCCTTTCACTGGAGACAAAAGTTGAGTTTCATGTGAATCCCAATCCATTCTTTAATAAATTCCTCCCCCTCGCCTTCTCCCATGTATTTTGAGTGCAATTTTACCCACTGCCTCTCAAATGAATGTTGTAGGTAAAGATGCTGGAGAACTCCATCCTTTGAGACTTCACTTAATATTTCTCCCAGATGAACTTGCTGCCTCACAAAAGGACTCTTTGTCTTTCGCATTTAACGGGCTCTTTGTCTAGGCTGGTATCCAGCACCACAGGAGTAAAACGTCAGTGTTCTCTATTTAATCAGTGTTTGATTTTTGGCTTGTATTTCTATAAGGGGGATAAAATGGCAATTCAACTGTTGTTGCAGTTATATTTTTGCCCCTTTTCCTGGTCTATGTTATGTGAATCTCCATAATGTAGAATTTATTTTCAATCTGTACAAATCCCTTGGTAAAATGTGCTATTCATTTGCAAGAAGACACAACAGCTGTACTGACATGACACACACCAAAACCAGAACTATCTCTCCCCCACCAACAAGGTCATTTTATTGCACTTTTTTCTTATTATTTAAGTCAAAGTTGCCAGACTCTATTGTTTGTGGACTACTGGTTCTGAAAGTTGATTTTGTGAAACAGGAACTTATAGAGATACTTTTCCAAAAATGGTTTTGGGGGGCCAAAGTGTTAGAGAAACCAAGTATTACCATCTTAAAGGCTCTTAGAAGACCAATTAGAAATCAACTGGTTTCTTTTGGTTTAAGAGTTCCTCATTTTATTTGACTATAGTAACAGTTCACCAACTGCAGTCTGCAGCCCACCTGGGAACTTGCTAGAAATGCAAATTATTGGGTAACCAACCCAGACCTATGGAATCTCAAATCCTAGAGGATAGGGGAGGCTGTGCACTCTGTGCTTTCAAGTGATTTTGATGTAAGCTCAAACTTGAGAATCATTGGAATATGGAGTCTTTGTACTGGGACCAGCTTCAAACAACTTTTGTGTGTGTGTGTGTGTGTCTGTGTGTGTGTGTGTTCTGAATATAAATTTAGTCGTATTACATCTTCAAAATATTTTTTCAAAGCCCACTCACAGGTTGTGATGGTTAATTTTAGGTTTCAACCTGATGATATTATTTTGGAAATTTTTAATGTACAACTTAATGTGTTTCATTCTGACATGCATTTCATTGTGACATTTCCATATATGCGTTTCATTGTACATTGCACAGATAAGTTCCTCCTTACTCTCTTGTGCACTTCCTCCCTCTGTCCCACCCCCCACCAAAGACTTCTCTTCCACTTGCATGTCTTTTTGTGGAAAGATTTTTCTATATATCCTTGGATCCCAATTAAGTTTAAGGTTGAAACTTTTTCTGTAGTGATCTATCTTTTTACATTGTCAGTAATATTACATGAATTTTCTAGCCCATTTGTATTATTACCATTCTTTGGCATTATTGGTATTATTATAATTATTTCCCAAACTATTAAAGTTGGGCTGTTTACTTTGAGGTCACCCTCTCTCTCATTCCTCACTCCTCCTTGTTCCTTCTCTCCCATCCTTCTTCTCCCATCATTTCTTCCTTTTGCTAGATCCCTCCCTCATTCTTTCTGCTCCCTAAATTGTCCCTTCTCTGCTAAGTTGACTTTAGCTTTTTATTATGTTCTGATTTCTGTATAGGGTTTTTTCCTTCTTTTAATTTTTGATCCAGCTCCCACATATGAGTGAGAACATGTGGTATTTCTCTTTTAGGGCTTGTGTTTGTTCGTTCACTTAATTTTCTCCACTTCCATCCATTTTACTGCAAATGACATTATTTCTCTCTTCTTTTTTTTTTTTTTTTTTGATTGTTCAGTGGTATTCCATTGTGTATATGTACCATAGTTTTTTTATTCATTCTTCTCTTGATGGGCACTTTGGTTGATTCGATATACTTGCTGTTGTGAAAAGTGCTGCATTGAACATGGAGATGCAGGTGTCTCTGTGGTATGATGACTCACCTCCCTTTGGGTAAATTCCCAATAGTATTATAGTTGGGTCATACAGTAGACCTATTTTTAGTTTTTTAAAATACCTCCATATTGATTTCCAAAGTGGTTGGACTAATTTACAGCTCCACCAGCAGTGTAAGAGGGTTCCCTTTTCTCCACAACCTTGCCAGCATTTGTTGTTATTTGTTTTATTGATCTTGGCCATTCTTACTGGTGTAAGATGGAATCTCAGAGTTGTTTTGATTTGCATTTCCCTAATGGCTAGGGATCTTGAACATTTTTCATGTGTTTCATGGCTTTATGGGCCTCTTCATTTGAGAACTGTCTGTTCAGTTCCTTTGCCCATTTGTGTAGTGGGTTATTTGTTTTCTTGGGTATTTTTTTTCTTGTGGCTGTCATATCCCAATCATCTGGGGAGCTATTCAGTAAGTCTGGGATATGGTCTGAGATTCTACATTTTGTACAGGTTCTCAGGTAACATTGATGCTGCATGATTATAGAGTTGTCATGGAGTAGCAAGGACTTAACAGAATTCCAACCTAGAGGAAGCATGGCTGACAATGCATGAGGAACAATATTTAAATAGGTTCTTACAATAGAAATCACAGGCAAAGTGTGTCCTGTAGCCCATGTGACCAGCCCTTCTCTAAGTCTCTATGCACATTTATTAAAAGATGAGTGGGAATGGCCACCACAGGCTCCTCATCTGCCCATCCCAGGTGTTCAAAGACAGACATATGGCAAAGGAAGAGGTGAGGCCAGAGCTCCTGGAATGTGGAAATTTTCCTTGTACTTACAGGCAAAAAATCAATAGCTATGTGGTGTTGGGCAGCTTATATAACTCCTGAGAGACTCAATTTCCCCATCTGTCAATTAGAACTACTATTAGGACCTGTGATACTGGTTGAACTAAAAGTTATATATCACATTCTTTTGCAGTGCAAATAGTGGCAAATAGTGAATACTTAACAAATGGTGATAATTACAATTCCATTAAACTGAAATGTTCTGAAATCAGCCTCATAATTCAATGGAAAAAAGTGATTTGGAAGCCAAGCTCAAGTCATCCTATTTTTCCTCCATACCTGGAGAATGCAAACGATACACTTCAACTTTAGTCTCTTCTCATAGCTCCATTTGTTAAAACTACCTATCTAGATATCCACCAGATTGATAACTGTGAAAGCTATAAGTATTAGAATTGATTCTGACCCTTATTTTCTTTATTATATAACTGGGATTTTTTAAAAATTATCTTCTCTAAGGATTTATATTCCTTCATCTCAGCAAATTCCATTGAAGATTTTGTACTTGTCTGAGCTCCATGCCTTTTGTTGTATGGGTCTAGGTAATGGGCCAGGCAGATCCATGTAAAGAAGTGAACCAGATCTAGACTATAAAGACCAGAGAGTCATGTGTGGAAGAACTGAGGACATGAGCGCTAACTCATGGGCAAGAAAAGGGGACAAGGAAGCCAGCGGGAGGTGGAAACTGGGGTCAAGTTTGAGAGAGAAGAGAGATGGTGAAAGAGTGACTGCTGCCATGAAACTAATGGATGGATGAAGAAGGATTTAAGAGTACTTCAGTGGTCATGAACTACATTTCCTACCCTCTCATCTCTTGTTGTTGTTGTTGTTAGGTGCTGTCGAGTCGGTATCCGACTCATAGCGACCCTCATAGGGTTTTCAATGGCTGAGTGCTTCGGGATTGCCTTGGGAGTGGATTGCCAGGCCCTTCTCCCATTTTTGCGGTGCTGGGAATTGAACTCGGGGCCTCAGAGACTGCAGCGTAGCGCTCTACCCACTAAGCTAAATCCCAGTTCTCATCTCTTAGGAGAGATTTTGGCAGAGGGCTAAATTTATTTTCACTGATTTGGGGGTCATTTCTGTGCCTTTGTTCACTATAGCATCATGCTGAGGCTGACCTTGAGTAACATGTTTCCACATTTTAAAAATATAAACATTTATTACATTTATAATAGAGAAGATCATATCCACCTCCCCCCTCAATAAAGGAACTACCCTCTTAAATTTTAAACTCCCAGAACTATCTAAATTAGTGATTCTCAATTGGGGGTTATTTCAATCCCCAGGGCATATTTGGCAAGGTCAAGATATCATTTTGGTTAGCATAAATAGGGGTATGTTACTGATATCTGGTGGGTAGAGGCCAAAGAAGCTACTAAACATCCTATATTGTTGTTATTGGGTGCCATTGAGTCATGTCTGGGCTGCTTGTTTTGAAATTGCCTAAGGAGTGGATTGCCACATTCTTCTCCCATTTTTGTGGTGCTGGGAATTGAACCAGGGACCTCAGAGACTGAAGAGTGGTGCTTTACCAACTGAGCTAAATCCCAGCCCCAAATGTCCTATAGCAACAGGAAAATCTCCTCATAACAAAGAATTATCTGGTTCAAAATATCATTAGTGCTGAGTTGGAGAAAACTTGGTCTAAATTATTAGACATTTTTCTTCCTTGGTTCCAACTCCATTGTGCTTTTTGGAAAGCTCATCCACATGTAATTTATGTACTTTAAATAATCATAAGGGGAAAATATTGTATATATCAGATAAGAAGGATTATCTCTTAGGGAACTTTTTCTTCTACCTTATTAACTGTCATGGTGAGTATTCCTGATAAATTACCAGCTTTCTCTGGAGAGTACTACTGTGATAATAAGCTCAATTATCCAACAAGGAATATGTCCAAAACCTCAACATGAGTTAACTTTTGAAGTTTTCTTGCCAATAACAAAATGTATGCTGGCTTTTATCTGATTTGCATGGTCATTGGTTCCCAGGAAAGTGCTATCTTGGAGGGCTTGTTGCCAAACACATGAGGTGGCAGTGAGACCCAATGGACAGAGCCTTGTCTAGTCCCCCTAAGCTTGTTTCTAGGCCCAGCTCTGCCATCAGTGAGCTCATGGCCTTGTGCAAGTCATATCACTTCTCGGAAGCTCTACTACCTCATATGCAAAGTAAGAACCAGACTAAACTTACTAAGATTCCTTCTGTTTCACTCTCAACTTTCGTTGATAGCTTTTTCCTTCATGAGAAATGATGCCTTTCAGTTGGTCTTTGAAAGAACATTAAATAAAGTTCAGGTCACCCTCAAGTTCAAGGAAGGATTTGTACTGTTTCTTAAAAAACAAAAAATAAGGAAAGAAAGGGAGGAGAATATGGCAAGTTTCCACTGTTAAAGTGAATACATTTAAGTAGAAATTTAGCATTTTCCCCTACTATGACAAATCTGTTTCCAAATAGAGTTTGAAAAATAATAAAATGTAGATTCCCACAGAAAACAATGAATCAAAACCAACATCTGCTGGATTTGATTTTTTTTAAGCCAGACCAACACCATTTTATAAACCACAGCCAGTACTCATTCATTGTCCTTATTATCCTCCCTCTCCAAACAAGCACAATTTAAAATTTTTTTAAAAACAACATAAGAACAATTTGCATTGACTTCATTGTAACAGAATGTAAACCAAATCACATCTTTGATGTTCCCTACCCAGAAGACTTGTCCCAGCTCTCTCATGGTAAATGCTAAGCAAAAAAGTGAGTGAACTGCAGGAAGTTGAGGAGACCAGAAATATCTCACACCAGAGAGATGGCCCAGAACCACCACAGATGAACACGAAGTACATTCAACTGTTTCATCTTTCAGAAGCACTCCAGTTCTGGGCCTTCCATAGGAAGCCCTTCTGCTAAGTTGAACTTGTCAGCAGGTTTTTAACCTATCAGCAATAGGATCAGCTCTCTTGAGCCTCAATTTTTAGTAAAATGGATGGATTTGTGCTGTTTCGTTGATGTCTGCCACCTGGTTTCTGTAGTGACTTGTAGCGGGCATTTGTAAGAAGGCTTCCTGAGGTCTGGGGTCCTGTTGGACAAATGTTTTTGACCTCAACACATAATTAAAAATATACAGTGTTGACCAGTACAAATGCACACACAGCCCAGCAAGTTCATGTAGTCATCTACATAAAAGTTTCATGAACCAAGACCCGTATATATATACTCACTTCTAATCTTCTTTGTTTTTTTTCTTTTTTAAAAAAATGCTGGCCATCACCCATTACATTGATTTCATGGCCCAGTTTGAAAAACAACAACAACACTGATCATCAGTACAATTTTTAGTAATAGTAATGTTCATTGGTTCATTGGCTTACTCTCAGCTCTTTGCCTCACATACAAACCATTCTCTATCCTGTCTCTGGAGTGATACTGTCAATGTGCAAAATGAATTATGTCTTTCTTCTACTAAAAACTCTTTAATGGTTCTTCATTGTCTTTCGGACACATACCTTAATATAGATTACAAATCCCATTGGTACATCATTACCACTGAAGTTCTCTAGCTTAATCTTTTGGTAGAAACCCCAGCTCTCCCCTCTTTCTGTAACACAAACATGCAGAATTCCAGGTATAGCAAACTCTCTGAAACCTCTGTTGTATTAGGGCCTCTGTACCAGTTTCTTCTTCCGGATCACTTTTCTACTGCACCCTTTGGAGGCTGGGAAGTCTGCCCCTTGGAAATGGGTCCCATTTTTCTGGTCCCTTTACAGTAAAATGAGCTGCATAAGCACATACATAAGAGCTGGATAAAAAGTACAAGAAATAAACCTAGAATGGTCTCATTTATCTTAGAGCATCACAGAATGTTTTTTATTTGTTTTTTGTGATACTTTGGGGATTGAACCCAGGGCCTTGCACATACTTTGCAAGTGCTCTACTACTGGGCAGCACCCTCAGCCCATTTTTAAATTTTTTGTTTGAATCAGAGTCTTGCTAAATTACACACGCTGCCTCTGGCTTCAAACTCATGATACTCCTGTCTCCATCTCCAGAGTTTGTGGGATTATGAGAACGTGCCACTGTGTCTGGCCCATCACAGAACTTTTAAGAAAAAGAGAGCTGTAAAAATTATCAAAAGAAGTTGTTGCCAACTTTTCTTCTCTGTATGTCAAGAATCCATAAAGGTGAAAATGAGGTCTCAGTACTGTGATTTAGTACTTAAGAAAGTCCAGAGGGAAAGTGTCCATATCCATATGGTAAGACTTAACAAGAGAAAATACCATTTTTTACATGACTTTGGTTAGGAAAATGGGAAGATCATTGAATAGTACTTTAATTGCTGCTGTTTGCTTTGGGGAAAAGTCTCTCAAATCATGAAGAACCTAATTTGTAAAAATTCTTGGTGGCTCAACAAAATTTTTGAAAGCCATTGATTTAGCACAATGCCTTAAAGTTTACACTCTGGAAGCTGAGCTCCAAAAACTTTAAGCGACCTTCTAGAGCCCATCTGCATATAAGGATACAAGTAGGATGCATTGTCACAGCCTAAAAAGCAGAATTCCTCTCCAAAGGCCTGGATAGCTTAACCTCATCAACATGTTATAAAGGTAATGCATGTTCTAGAATCTCCGTCTACAGTAAAATAACAATTTAGCAAACATGATTCAAGATCTCTTGTACTCAAGACCAAGCCAACTCATTACTAGAAAATTCAAAGATAAATTCTACACAATTCTTGACTTCAAGGCCTGAGATTTAATAGCACCTATGTCTGTTCTCTAGCCCACAAAAGAATCCTATTAGGTAAATATTGCATTATTCACATTTTGCAGATGAGAAAATTCTGTTACTTGTAATCTGTAGCAGCGATTCAGTGCCTGATGTCTTTGTTGCTGCCATATATTACACAAGTCTATTGAGAATTTAACCTGCAGCTGTAGCCTTGTGGCATCCGATCCCATCAGATCTCGGAAGCTAAGCACGGTCGGGCCTGGTTAGTACTTGGATGGGAGACCGCCTGGGAACACCAGTAGCTGTAGGCCTGGGAGAAGGACCTGGCAACCCCCTCCCAAAAATCAATCTGCCATTGAAAACCCTATGAACAGCAGAGAAGCACTGACAATAGTGTTTCCCCTGTTGTACAGAGGGTTGCTATGAGTCGGACACCAACTCGACGGCACCTAACAACAACAACAACAACAGCAGCAGCAGCATTGAGAATTTGGATAATGAAAAAATAATTTCAAGCTAGGAGATCTAGGTAAGACTTCTTGAATAATCTAGGACTGGAAGCATGCAATGGATTTCCAAAAAGAAATTCAGCAAAAAGATCATCTAAGCCAGGTGTGGTGGCACACACCTGTGATCCTAGTGACTCGGGAGGCGGAAGCAAGAAGATCGCAAGTTCAAGGCCAGAGGCAGTCTGAGTAATTAAGAAGACCCTATCTCAGAAAGTAAAAAGTGGGCTGAGGGTGTAGCTCAGTGGTACAGCACTTGCGAAGCATGCAAGTGTGAGGCCCTGGGTTCAACCCCCAGTACCATAAAGAAAAAAAATAGAAAAAAGAATTTTGGTGGGAAGTAATGATTACCTGAAAGTGAGTCTTGGAAATGGAAATAAAAATTTGCAAATCAATATGTACTGTAAAACAAGAACACATTTGAGGGACAGCTGAGGGATATTGGACAGAGATTAGGTTTTAGATGGTAATAAAGGGTTATTGTAGCTGGGTGCCACAGAACACACCTGTAATCCCAGAGACATGGGTAGCTGAGGCAGGAGGATTTTAAGTTTGAAACTAGAGGCAGCCTGTGCAACTTAATAAGACCTTGTCTCAAAATAAAAATTTAAAAAGGGGCTGAAGGTGCAGATGAGTAGTATAGTACTTACACAGCATGCACAAGATCCCTGGGTTCAACTGTCCAGTATTGGGGGGAAAAAGAGATTGATGATATGTTTTATATGTCATAACACAATTATGGTGATTACTTTAAAAACATTCTATGTTAGATACTAATTGAAATATTTATGGGTGAAATTTCTTTAAAAGAACATTGTTTTTAAAAACAGATAAAATGAAAATGGCAAGATGGTGATAAGGTCGATGAGTTATATTATTTTCTTGGCTTTTGTATATGTTTACATGTTTCCATAATAACGAGTTAAAAATAAAATCAATATGAGAGAAATTGGAAGGAATATGCTTTACCATCTTAGATTGAGTTCCCTGGGAAATTGGCTCTGAGATAGAGATTTTCATAGGCAGTGGTGGGGAGTTCTCTAGAGATTAAAGCCTGTGAGAGATTGCAGGAACTAGAATTGAGCAGAAGGAGGTTCTGAACTGTGGCATAGTCACAGCAAACACTGTAGTTACTTTCAAGGGGAGCTTTGGAGCTGGGAAAGCCCCTCAGATGACCTAGTGTCAGGGAACCTAGTGTCATTATACACCTCTTCCCACCCTCCCACCCACAGGCATATGAGCAGTCACCAGAGCAGCATGGCCTAAGACCAGATACTTTTTGGCTGAGGACAATTCCCAGAGGGGAACCCCAGTAGCCAACACTCTAAACTTCCTGCATTAGGGGAACAAGAACTTCATTCCCAAAAGGGGAATCTGAGCCATGTATCATGACATCTGTCACACTCACTAACTCTTCTTCATTGAACATTTACAATGATAACATTTTCCTTCCATGTCACATGCAGCTGATGATTGTGTTTGTGTATATGTATTTTGTTGTCTATCATGTTGTTGTTGTTAGGTGCTGTTGAGTCGGTATCCAACTGATAGCGACCCTGCATACAACAGGAGAAACACGATTGTCAGTGCTTCTCTGCTGTTCATAGAGTTTTCAATGGCAGATGGATTTTTGGGAGTGGGTTGCCGGATCCGTCTCCCGAGCCTACAGCACCTGGTGTTCGTAGGTGGTTTCCCATCCAAGTACTAACCAGGCCCAAACCTGCTTAGCTTCTAAGATCTGATGGGATCGGATGCCACAGGAGTACAGCTGCAGGCCTAAAGTGATGGGAACTTCATTCAGTTCAAGTAGTGGGGGAATCATAGGTTTTTGCTGTTTAATTTTGTTTGGTTTTGAGAGAGGGTCTTGTTGGATATCATAAGAGTAGCATATTTGCATGAAGAGGGCATGTGTTGACAAGAAATACATCTATTGCTTTAAATTCATCTTGCAAGTGGTTTTCATTGAAATAGCAGGAAACTGATGTCCTTTTAAAACTTTATTAAAATCATCTGTATATATTCAACCTAATAAAAGCACAGTACACGGCAGCTGGACTTCCTATAGTTTTAGATATGGAGAAAAAAGGGGCTTAACTGATATCCTACATTTGAAATGGTGTAGACAGATATGCTATTGGCCTAAGAAAATATGTCTTTTAGGAAGTACATTTGCAAATACATTCCTGCTCTATTTCTGGCAGTGTGACTTCTGTGTCTTTGGCAGTGTGTCTCGCTTGGCCTCTTTGTTTCCTATGTATTCAATACGTCAGTGCCATCTTGTTGGGGTGGCTGCCTCTCCTTGTTCCATCCAAGATATTTTGCCTCTCCACTCAGGAGAGGTCAGGTATGAATTGCACCTTTATGAAGAGCTGTATAATAACCCTGGGCTTCATAATCATTTCTGTTTTCTCTTCCAAATATAAGAGACCTGTTCTACCTTCATTAGCATTAGATGCTTCTTAACCCAGCTATTTTACAGACTAATTATAAATGGGACCTCTAGGAGGGATGAGGCAGCCTTATTTAATGAGGTCATTCAGGTGGACATGGCCAGGTCTCTTTCTGGGGCATTGTGGTCTTTTTTACCGACTTCAGGCAAATTGAAGTTCAAAACAATGTCAAATTATTTGTGCCCTGTTGTTGAGTTACTTTAGAAAATTGGTGCCACTGTTCAATAAAGGCATAAATGTATGTAAATTCACACACACGTGTACCCCAAATCCAACATGTAACCTTAATTGCATTTGATTCTAGGACTTTGAGATGCAAGAAAAACGCCACAGTGGGGTAAAACTCCTTTGCAGCTGGGAACTAGTAGGAAATTTTTAATAGCATTACTCTGGCCCCATATACAAGCTTAACATTACTTTTTAACCTATGGCCACATGCACTGAAGATGCCTATTTTGCCTGTGAAAAATTAATCTCCCACCACTCTTAGAATTGTTGTTTCTTTGTGAAATGGAGTATGGAAAATGTCTTTTAAAGATGCAAACTTTTGGTGAATAGATTGCTTCTCCTCTCTTGGCTTGTGCTATTAGTTGGAAAGGTCCCTAACGGACTGTTAAGCAAATGAGCAAATAAATAGGTATAAAAGAACCAACCAGATTCACAGCAGAATGGAGATGGATGGAGCTAGTGAGCGAGACCAATTTTCGTCTTTGTGTGAAACAAATAAAATGTCTCTTCTATTTTCTATTTTTCTTCTGTTTTTCTTTTTGGTCTTTTAAAGACATAAAGGCTCACTGCTCTTTTCTTGGTTAATAAATTGGGGTTTAAACAAAGAAGGCTCATTTCAAAGACCCACGCAAGAATAGTGAACTAAGGAGGACAAAACTGTCCTGGAAGCTTTATGAGTTGTCAGATTTATGTTGTGTCTAGAGTAGAAACTAAGTCTCATGGGGCCTTGTATCAATTTAATTTTGATAAATGACCAGTTTGGCAAATATTATTTACATTACTACACAATCTGGGCCTGTTCCATTCATGATTGAACAACCCACATACTCTGCTGTGAAATAGTTTCCCAAATTAATCCCCATGGTCTGCCTTTCCCCCTGTTAATTCACAATTAGAAGCATAATTAGTAAAGAAGGCACTTTGCTTTTGAACTAAAAATAAGAACATGAGCTCATCACTCAGTAATCATAGCAACTGTTGAACCAAATGACTTCAAAACTATATCCCTAATGATCTATATAGGTGGTAGTAATACTTTTAAGTTTGCTCATGATTTTTAAAAAAATATATTCTTATTAAACAAAATGATAGGGTTTAAAAAGAAAAACATTTCAAGTATAGTCATGTCCCTTTGATTTATCTGCATTTTTTCCACTCCTTATCCATGTGTTCATGTATTCATTCACTTATTCCTTCTACAAGTGTTTGTTAAGCACTTAATATGTGTCAGTCAGTGGTTTAGTCAGAGATCAGCAAACATTTTCCATCATGGACCAGGTAGTAAAAAGTTTAGGTTTTGAGAACTGCACAGTTTCTGACACAACTACTCAGCTCTGATGTTGGTATGCAAGAGCATCTTGAGACAATGCATAAGCAAAAGCGTCTGGCACTGTTTTAACAAAACTTTCTTCACAAAAATAATGGGTTAAATTTGGCCAACCCCTGCCACAGGCTATGAGCTATAGAAACAAATAAAAGAATAAAAGTTCCATTGAACTCATACTGCAAATGAGGGGAAGAAAATAAATACCAAAGAAATAAAGATAGTTTCAGAGAATAACAAGTATAATACAGAAGGAAACACTTCTTATATTAGAATCATAACTAAAGTTCAGTGTGATGGTTCACTCAATATTATTTCATGAATGTTTTCTATGTGGTTGCTCAATCTTCATAATTCTGATGTTCCTGGCCTCCTAATGTCCTCCCTTGTTAGCCTCTAATATTTTACTCAATCCTCCCATTTGCTGTCTTATATATTAGTTGTTGTTGTTAGGTGCTGGTGAGTCGGTGTCCAACTCACAACAACCCTGCGTACAATAGACAAAAACACTATTATCAGTGCTTCTCTGCTGTTCATAGGGTTTTCAATGGCAGACTGATTTTTGAGAGCAGGTTGCTGGGTCCATCTCCCAAGACTACAGCACCTGGTGTTCCTAGTGTTGTCTCCCATCCAAGTACTAACCAGGCCCGACCCTGCTTAGCTTCCGAGATCTGATAGGATTGGATGCCACAGGGCTATGGCTGCAGGCATCTTATATATTTAGTTAAACCCAGTTTCTGAGCATGCAAATGAGGGACCAAAAATATCAATGTGATCATCTTCCAATAAACTGTTTGTCAGGTCTTTGCTTCTACTTTGAATCCAGAGCCCTAGAAATTCTTTTCAGAAAAAGGCATAGATGTGGAATGTAAATATCAAACATGTTCACCCTTTGCTAAGGAAGTTATTATTGTTAGTTTCTGTTTTCCCACAGTTACAGGGGATCCTGAAAATCATGCTCCCCAAGGGTAGATGTTCTGAAAAAAGGGGCAGACACATGGGACCTCATGCTTCCTATTCAGACTTTGGATACAGCTGCCAGGCAGTAACCCCTTGCCACATAGTCTGTTAGGAACGAAATCTCTCTGAGGCAAAAATACTCATCTTTAAACCCTTCAAGCACTGATTCAGTGCCAACTGGATGCAGAACACTGTGAGTGATCCTATGTTATAAAAGGATATATTGATGAACACCACAGAGGCCTTTCTGTCCAAATGAAGACAGAGACCTGCAGAAATTAGACAGAGTTCAGGTAGACTGGGTCACGTGATAGACTATATGGAAGGGGGAGTAAACCTTCCTCCCCTACATTTAATGTGCAGCATAATCTCCACTCCCAGGAAGTTAAAGGATGAGAGCAATGCTTCTCTTTCAGTCCCCTTATTTGCTCTTCTCTTCGGGGAAAGGAATAACCTCTCCCGTTGAGGACTGGAAATGCTTGTGCAGCCCAGTGCTTTCTGGATTGTTTTTTATCCAGATGATGGTAATGACAAACACATATTGGAGTTTCTATAGGCGAGACACAAACATTTCCATTTATTCAATCCTCTTACCTGTCCTGTCAGGTAGAAACATTGTTATTTTCATTTTATACATGAGGAGACCGAATCACAGAAACACCCAGATCCTTGCCCTGCTGCTTGGCTGATAGGTGGCACAGCCCAGCTCCCTCTTGCAGTCCAGCCCCAGGAGTGATGCTCTCAGCTCCTCTGTTCCCTCACTTGCCTGATGTGTGTGAGAGTGCTTCACTCAGTTCTTCCATGGCAGAGCACACCAGGGTCAGGCCCAGGTTTCCAGGCCTTGCACAGACCCTCTTCATTTTGCTGATGAAGGCAAGAGAGATGCTAAGATTTACAGATATACAGAATCTCTGAGTTCTGTGTCCCTATCACTAGATTTGGCAAATGTGGGCAGAAAAGCCAGTCCACATTCTTAATGGCAACCATATCAGTAATAAAGCTAATATTTTCATCTCTCTTGAAACAGCTACTATATTGATTTTCTCAAATTTTGCTACCTAATATTGAGCCTGCAGGTGTACCACTGTGGTGTCTGATCCCATCAGATCTCAGAACCTAAGGAGGGTCAGGCCTGGTTAGTACTTGGATGGGAGACCTCCTGGGAATACCAGGTGTTGTAGACTTGGGAGAAGGACCTGGCAACCCACTCCCCAAAAGCAATCAGCCATTGAAAACCCTATGAATAGCAGAGAAGCATTGACAATAGTGTTTTGTCTGTTGTACATAGGGTTGCTATGAGTCGGACACCAACGCAACGGCACCTAACAACAATATTGAGGACAAAGTATATGATTAATTCTTATCCTAAGCCTTCAACATAATATAGGTATAAACCAGAGAAGTAGTAAAAATGGCAAATAATAGTTATGACCTAGTCAACATTGTTCAAAGTACTTTAGATGTATTATCTGCTTTACCCTATTGACACTGGTCATACATGTCACAGAAGAGGAAAGAGGGATTAAATTCGAGGTTGTCAAATGGGCTTTTGATATATAAAAGGGCAATGGCTATTTTATTGGCTACATGACATATTAATAGGCAAACCTAAGACTAGATTACAAAGGTCTTTGATGTTAACATCAAATAATTCTGCCTTTCACAAAGTCACTCACAATAGTTGATAATTAATATTGTCTGAGAGCACTCAAAGGTCATAGTAACTCAGAGAGGTATTGGCCTGAAAATAGCAAAGTGAGATTAGATCAGATCATTCCATTCGAAAACCACTTTTATCTGTCCAACTCGTTGCATCCTCTTTGGCTTTGCCTTATAGCGAGCCACCTCTGTCTGTCACTTGTAACACTCCAGCAGCCCCAATATGGTCAAGCGTATGTATTCTGGTCCATTTCAAATGATTCCTCCAGACAGCAGTGGAGTAAGCTGGGTAGCTGTGATGCACATCTCTAGTCAGCACCATTTATATCACTATCTAAGTCGATGGTGGGTGGGATGGCCACTACTGTTCTGTCCAGGACATCCAATGCCTTCACTTGGTTTTAGGACGAGGAACAAAATTCTCAACAGTCTCCAAAGCCTTGAAAAGTCTGACCCATGACTGATCTGGTAGCCCCATTTCCTTCCTCTTCCATTTCTACATATCCCAGCAAGAATGGCCTACTCCTATTCCTTGACTTCGTCATTATGTACTTTGTCATAACCTGCATATTGTTCTCACTTCCTGTAACCTCCTCTGTGTCCTGATTGTCACATTCATTAGCATACTTATTCTTTAGACTTCAGCCTAAATGATGCTCTGTCAGAATTACTTCCCAGCCTAGAACAGTAGGTCCCTTGTTAGAAGTCCATATACCAGTCTGTTCTTGTACCACTTCATGGCACTTAGTTCATATTTATTTCATTTTTGTAGTAACTATTTTTTTCTTTTCTTTCTTTCTTTTTTGGTCTAACTTCATCTAAAATAATGCTGCATGACAGCAAGAATTCTGTCTTGCTCACTGCTCCGTTCTCAATGCCTCACACAGTGCCTGTAACATGCTCACCACTGTACATTGGTAATTTGAGGTTGTCAAATGGGCTTTTGATATATCAAAGGGCAATGACTATTTTATTGACTACATGACATATTAATAGGAAAATCTAATACTAGATTCTTGGCTATGATGTGAGTTTCCAAGTCTTGACCCACAGCTACCTTCAGTTTCTGACCATAGGTTTCCGTGCAGCAGAAATTAAATCGTCATTATTACTAATACCATTTATTAATAAATTTCAATGCTATTGAATCAGAACTAATGAATGTGGTTGGGCAGGCTATGCACCGTCCAATTCCAGTAGCACCATCCATTTCTTGTTGGGTGCTGTCAAGTCATGTCCATCTCATAGGGTTCTCAGTAGCTGATTGTTTTGGGAGTGGAATGCCACATCCTTCTCCCATTTTTGAAGTGCTGGGGATTGAACCGGGGTCCTCAGAAAGTGTGGAGAGCAGCACTCTACCAACTATGCTAAACCCCAGCCCACCCACCATCGACTTAGATAGTGCTATAAATGGTGCTGACTAGAGATGTGCATCACAGCTACCCGACATCAAATGAATGAGTAAATGAATTGGTCGTTGGTACATAATTGCCTCACTGGGGAAAAATGATATTTGATAATGTTTTCTAAAAACTACACAATCTCATGTGGGTAGATGCGCTTTCATATATGTCACAAAGAAGCAATTTTTTTGCATTTTTTGTTTCCAAATGGGCAGTCTCTTACCCTCATTTGAATTCTACAAGTAATTTTTCATAATCTTGAACTTGGTCCACAACATTCCAAGTGCTAGTATAAAATCCCCAGTTCGACTTTTTCATCATGCAGGGACCTCATGTTTTACTTACAGGTGAAAAGCAGCTGAAATTGCATGCAATTTGTGAGCATTAAAAAGTACCTTTTTAATGTAGTGTTTTTATTCAGGGGGACCCTCTGAGTAATATCTGCAGTATTATAATATGCTAGGAAGTATACACAGTCATGAGGGTGGGAGGAAGTAACATTCAAAAGGCCATAGATCATAGTACTGAGAGTTGGATTAGCTGCCACAGGGAACTTCAGATTACCATGTGTCCATTGGTAGCAGTAAATCTTGACTATAATGTGGGTCTCCAAGTCTTGCCACATAGCTACCTTCTGTTTCTGACTCCAGGCTTCCATGCAGCAGAAACTGAGCAATGATTATTACTAATGCCATTATTAATAAATGCATGAAGGGAAACAGCTCAAAAAATAAAATGAAAATTCTGTGCATTTTGGTGGGGTGGACTTGGTTTCCTAGTACCAACAATTGCCATATCATCTCCCAATATTGTCATGATTCATTTTACTTTGTAACACAGCCCTCCAGTTTCTCCAAATGACTATAAACTCCCAAGGATAAAACCTATGCCTTGATTTTGGTTTTATATATAACTCACACATACTTGACAGTGCCATACACAGACTTAAATTTTTCCTTTGCTCCAAAACAGCATTACATTAATTTTTTTTTTTTTTTTTTTTTTGGTGGTACTGGAGGTTGAACCCAGAGCCTTGCACCTCCATGCTTTGCAAGTGCTGGACCACTGAGCTGTGCCCCCAGCCCAATTTTTTTTAACTTTTTGAGACAGGGTCTCACTAAGTTATGCAGACTGCCTCTGGTCTCGAACTTGCAATCCTCTTGCCTCCGCCTCCCTAGCCGCTGGGATTATAGGCGTGCGCCACTGTGCCCAGCACATCAGTTTTTGAAAGTATGAACAGATCATTGAGTAGGAGAAGTCTGTCATCTGGACTTGACTTATGAAATATTAGATTCCATGAGATGCTACCCAGAAATCCACTGGTGGCTGGCAACTGTGTTTGCAAAATGTTTGTTCGGGAGATCTGTGTCATCTTTCCAGAGAGGGCCTCAGCCAATGGCTGGTCCACACTGGCATATAATGGCCTGTCTCCTTACAATGCTGAAGGGCCTCCCAAGCTCCAGAGCTTCCAGTGTGGACATCTGGGGCCTTGTTTGGAGTCTGCACACCAGTCCACATTCACCTTCTGTCTATCCAACTTACGCTCCATGAAGAAGGGCTGAACCCCAGCCACTGCCTCATATGCCTTCTTAGTGCTAAGATTTGTCCCAAGTCCACTTCCTGTGGAACACAATCTGCAACCCGTGCCTCAGGCTTCAACAGAATTCAACACAAAGGAACCAGTTGAAAGAATTTTTCTCCATTAGAACTATTAGTAACAAATGCTATTATTTGAGAAAGTGACTGGACCTCAACAGCAGCTACAGCAGAGGGTTGGATTCACTCTCTGTATAATAAACTGGAAGAGCTCTTTCATAGCCAGGCATAACAGGCTTCACTTTCCTATACTGCCTGAAAATGCTATTTCCAAGATCTCATTAGGAAGTTAGGATACTAGCACATACTTAATGATGGGAAGTGTGAGTGTTCTTGCAGGTAGTTTCTGTTTTTTGTTTTTTCCTCCTGGTGCTGGGGATGAAACCTAGGGCAAGTTCTTCCGTTTTTAAACTAATCTCAAAAAAATCACTTTTGTTTAATACCTGCCTGTTATTTGTTTATATCTAATTCCCAAGAAGTTTGCAGGTTTTCTGCTGTGGCATCCGATCCTGTCAAATCCGGGAAGCTAAGGAGGTTAGTGTTAGATAGGAGACCACCTGGGATCACCAGCTGCTGTAGGCTTGGGAGAAGGACCTGGCAACCCACTCCCAAAAATCAATCTGCCATTGAAAACCCTGTGAGTAGCAGAGAAGCACTAACAATACTGTTTCACCTGTTGTACATAGGGTCACTATGAGTCAGACAGCTACTCCACAGTACCTAACAACAACAATTCCCAAGAAGACAATTCTCCAAGCTGGACATGATGGCATATGCCCATAATCCTAGCACTCAGGAGGCAGAAGCAGTAGGACCACAAGTTCCAGGACAACCTGGGCTACATAACAAATTCCAGGTCAGCTTAGGCTATAGCATGAGACCTTGTCTCAAAATAAAACCAAACTAGCCAGGGGTAGTGGCACATGCCTGTAATCCCAGCAGCTCAGGAGGCGGAGGCAGGAGGATTGCAAGTTTGAGACTAGAGGTAGTCTGTGAAACAGCGAGACCCTGTCTCAAAAAGTAAGAAAGAATGGGCTAAGGGTGCAGCTCAGTGGTCCAGCACTTGCAAAGCATGGAAGCGCAAATCCCTGGGTTCAATCCCCAGTACCGCAAATAATAAATACATACATACATACATACATACTAAGCAAAAAGAAATCTTCAAGACACAGAATATTAAAAAGTTACACTTCCCCTTATAACTATTCTAATGAAAGATAACTATTGATGACACATTTCTATAATTATATTTAATAGCCTATTTTAACTATTGATGGTGCTCTTTTATAGGAACCACCAAGGTATAGGCCAAAGGAAAAATGCAGGCCACCCTGGGAAAAACCCAGCCATATTCCTTCATTTATAGATTGTCTGTGGTTGCTCTCACACTACAATGGCAGAATTAAGTAGTTGTGACACAGACTGTGTGACCCACACAGTCTAACTTACGGTTTGGAACTTCACACACAGAAAAAAAATTGGCTGATCTCTGCCATAACATTTAGTGATCCTGATATAGTATTAAATGAAATAAGAAAAGTTTATTGAAGAAAAATAACATTTTAGATATACATTCAAAAAAAATTGTTATCTCTGGGTATTTAGATTAGAGGAAAAAGATTGTATTTTATTCTTTTTGCTGTTATGTATTTTCTGCCAGAAACATGCGTTGCTTTTTTTTTTTTTTCCTGTACTTGGAAATTGAACTTAGGGCCTCACACATGCTAGGCAAGCACTCCACCAGTGAGCTGCATTCCTAGCCATTTTTAAATTTTGAGACAGAGTATAGCTAAATTGCACAGACTGCCTCAGGCCTCAAACTTTTGATCCTCTACTTCAGCCTCCTGAGTAGCTGGGATTACAGGCATGCACCACAGGGCCCTGTAATGCATCGCTTTTATAGTAAGAACACTGATAAATACTATATGTATAAAAAAAGAAACATCATTATTTTGATTTTTTTTTACCATGTTATTTGAGTTTTACTTCACTGCCATTCAGGATTTTGTCACAAGCTGGTTGTGTATAAAGCATTTCTGAATGTGTGCATATTGAAGGATTTGTTTCCTAACACTGCTTAATGTCTAAGGAAAACATGTAAACAATGCAATATAGAGAAGCTTGATCAGCTCCTGGATTCAGCATCCACTTTGTCATCAGAAGTTTTTGTTTTTTTTTTTTAAAAAAAATCAGGAACCATGGGTGTGTGTGTGTGTGTGTGTGTGTGTGTGTGTGTGTGTGTGTGTGTGTGTGACAGTTGGCTTCATTTGGTAAGCTTAAATACACTATGCTTAGGAAAATGGTTTATTCAGCCTCTTAGTAGCAATGCTTTCTAAATTCTTCAATTGATGTAGAAAAACAGCCCATTTTTCTGGACTATAAAAGTAGCACAGTGGTTATTATAATAATATAGCTAACCATTTTAGAGCAATTTTCTTAGGGAACAGCAAGCCCCAAGTGCTTTTTACCAGTATTTTCTAAAACTTGTGATAAAATTCTGCCAGCCAATTTTCACATGAGGAAATAAAGCTCCAGGCAATTGAGCAGGTGGCCAAAGGACCACTGGCTAAGACATGGCTGAGCCAGAAGTCAAGTCACTTCTCTGCAGATCTCTCAGTTCTCACCAAACCAGATTGCCTCCGTAGTATTTGCATATTCCAAAATGTAAGTATGTCTCCAGCAGCCACCTCAGTGGAATACATACTTGGCACTCCAAAACTATTTGCAGAATGACCCAAAGACAATGCTAATTAACTCTTTAAATAAGAACTAGTAGAAGGAAATTGGAGTTATTGCAGCATTAAGAAGTGTTAAAACAGCATGATTTCTACATGCCAGATTACGAGGAGAACACCTGTCTAAATTACTACAAAATCCTTGCAGACTACTATATGACCCCCAAACACATCTTATGTAAATAACAACTTCAGGTTTTTTTCTTTTTCTTTTTCTTTTTTTCTTTCTACAGATTTTTTTCCTACTAAAGAATGTCATATTGATTTGATTGTTATAACTTTATACATTCTTTATTTTCATTTTCTTATTGTCCACTTTTCAGCATCCTTTATTATTTTAAAAGTTAAGGTCATTTAATCTAAATTTTATCCTGCAACTGTACCACTATAGCATCTGATCCCATCAGACCTCAGAAGCTAAGCAGAGTTGGGCCTGGTTAGTACTTAAATGGGAGACTGCCTGGGAATACCAGCTGCTATAGGCTTGGGAGAAGGACCTGGCAACCCACTCCCAAAAAACAATCAGCCATTGAAAACACTATGAATAGCAGAGAAACACTAACAACAGTGTTTCTCCTATTGTACATAGGCTTGTTATGAGTCAAATACCAACTCCACGGCACATAACAACAACAATCTAATTTTGAAAAATAATGATTTAAGGATTCTAATTGGGAATACACTAAATTTATATATCAATTTTAAAAATTCTTTTTTATACCATTAAGACATTCTATGCTGTGAAACGGTGTCTTTCTACTTATTTAGGTCTTTTTCATGCCCTTCAGTACAATTGTATTTATTTATTTAACGTACATTCTTTTCTTTTAACTTTATTTTTAATTAGCATACAGTATAAAGGGTTTCCCCCCACACGTCTGTCAGTTTGCCGCACTGTGGGGGCTTACGTGTTGCGATGAGGCTGAGAGCTCTGCCACTGTAACCCCGGACATGAGCAAGGTTACTTGTGGTGGACAGGTTTTCAGCTGAGCTTCCAGACTAAGACAGACTAGGGAGTAGGACCTGGCAAGCCACTCCTGAAACAACTAGCCATGGAAAACCCTATGGATAGCAAAGAGACACTGTCAGATATAGTGCCGGAAAATGAGGCCCCCAGGTTGGAAGGCACTCAAAAGACTACTGGGGAAGAGTTGCCTCCTCCAAGTAGAGTCTACCGTGATGACGGAAATGGAGTAAAGCCCCAGGGTGCTCAACTTGCTGATGTGGCATGACTCAAAATGAGGAGAAACAACTGTAGACATCCATTAATAATTGGAACATGGAATGTACATAGTATGAATCTAGGCAAATTAGAAATTGTTAAAAGAGAAATGGAGTGCATAAACATTGACATTCTAGGCATCAGTGAGCTAAAATGGACCGGCATAGGCCATTTTGAGTCAGACAATCATATGGTCTATGCTGGGAATGATAAACTAATGATAAATTAAAGAGAAATGGGGTTA
>VMDO01000974.1:157142-240805 GCA_007922755.1 Pedetes capensis
AAGACATTTCAAGATCTGTCATGAAATACAATGTTGTCAGTGATAGAATAATATCCATACGCCTACAAGGAAGGCCAGTTAATATGACTATTATTCAAATTTATGCACCCACCACTAAGGCCACAAATGAAGAAAGGGAAGACTTTTATCAGCTTCTGCAATCTGAAATAGATCAAACATGCAATCAAGACATACTGATCATCACTGGTGACTGGAATGCAAAAGTTGGAAACAAAGAAGAAGGCTCAGTAGTTGGAAAATATGGTCTTGGTGACAGAAACAAAGCTGGAGATCGCATGATAGAATTTTGTCAGACCAATGACTTTTTCATTGCAAATACATTTTTTCAACATCATAAAAGGAGACTATACACATGGACTTCACCAGATGGAACATACAGGAATCAAATTGACTACATATGTGGAAAGAGACGTAGGAAAAGCTCTGTACAAAATGTCAAAACAAGAGCAGGTGCTGACTGTGGATCAGACCATCAACTTCTCATATGCAAGTTCAAACTGAAGCTGAAGGATATTAGAACAATATTCGAGAGCCACGGTATGGCCTTGAGTCTATCCCACCTGAGTTCGGAGACCACCTCAAAAATAGGTTTAATGCATTAGACACAAATGACAGGAGACCAGAAGAGTTGTGGCATGACATAAAAGATATCATTCAAGAAGGAAGCAAAAAGTTCTTAAAAAGACAAGAAAAAAAGAAAAGACCAAATTACATGTCAGAAGAGACACTGGACCTTGCCCTCGAACTTCAAGCAGCTAAAGCAAAAGGAAGACATGAGGAAGTTAAGGAACTAAACAGAAGATTTCAGAAGGCAGCTTGAGAAGACAAAAACAAATACTATAATAACATGTGCAAGGATCTGGAGGCAGAAAACCAAAAGGGAAGAATGTGCTCTGTGTTTCTCAAGCTTAAGGAAGTGAAGAAAAAATTCAAGCCTCGAGGGGCAGTAGTGAAAGATTCTACAGGGAAAATATTAAATGATGCAGGAAACATCAAAAGAAGATGGGAAGAATACACAGAGTCATTATACAAGAAAGAATTGGTAGATGACCAACCATTCCAAGAGGTTGCATATGAAGAGGAACCAATGGTGATGAAGGACGAAGTGGAAGCTGCCTTGCGAAACAGAAGGCTCTGGGAATTGATGGGATACCAATCTGTTTCAACAAACAGATGCAGCACTGGAGGTGTTAACATGTTTGTGCCAACAGATTTGGAAAACTGCTACTTGGCCAACTGACTGGAAGAGATCCATATTTGTGCCTATTCCCAAAAAAGGGGATCCAACTGAATGTGTAAACTATCGGACACTATCGTTAATATCACACACCAGCAAAATTCTACTAAAGATCATTCAGAAGCGACTGCAGCAGTATATAGACAGGGAATTACCAGAAAATCAAGCAGGATTCAGAAGAGGGTGGGGCACCAGGGACATCATTGCTGATGTCAGGTAGATATTAGCTGAAAGCAGAGAATATCAGAAAGATGTCTATCTATGTTTTATTGACTATGCAAAAGCATTTCATTGTGTGGATCATAATAAATTATGGATAACACTTCGGAAAATGGGAATGCCAGAACACCTAATTGTGCTCATGAGAAATCTGTACATGAACCAGGAGGCAGTTGTTCCAATAGAACAAGGAAACACTGAGTGGTTTAAAGTTGAGAAAGGTGTGCGTCAGGGCTGTATACTTTCACCCTATCTCTTCAATTTATACGCTGAGCAAATAATCCGAGAAGCTGGCTTTATGAGGAAGAACGTGGCATCAAGATTGGAGGAAGACTCATTAACAACCTGCGTTATGCAGATGACACAACTCTGCTTGCTGAAAGTGAAGAGGATTTAAAACATTTACTGATGGAGATCAAAGATCATAGCCTTCAATATGGGTTATGACTAAACATCAACAAAACAAAAATCCTTACCACAGGGTCAGCACATAACTTCACATTAAATGGAGACAAGATTGAGGTTGTCCAAGATTTAGCTTTGCTTGGCTCTATAATCAATACCCGTGGAAGCAGCACTCAAGAAATCAAAAGACGCATTGCTCTAGGAAAAGCTGTGGCAAAAGATCCCTTTAGAGTATTGAAAAGCAAAGATGTCACATTGAAGGCGAAGGTGCGTCTGACTCATGCCATGGTATTTTCAGTGGCATCATATGGTTGTGAAAGCTGGACATTGAACAAAAGAGACAGAAAAAGAATTGATGCTTTTGAATTGTGGTGCTGGAGACGTCTATTGAATATACCATGGACTGCCAAAAGAACCAACAAATCTGTCCTAGAAGAAGTGCAACCAGAGTGCTCCTTGGAAGCAAGAATGGCCAGGGTGCGTCTTACATATTTCGGACATGTAGTCAGGAGAGAACAATCCCTGGAGAAGGACATCATGTTTGGGAGAGTGGCAGGTCAACGCAAAAGAGGAAAACCCTCCACCAGATGGATCGACACAGTGTCTGCAACAATGGGCTTAAACATAAATAAGATTGTTTGCCTGGCACAGAATCGGCAAGTGTTTCGATCTGCTGTACATAGGGTCGCTATGAGTGGGACTCGACTCGACGGCACCTAACAACAACAACAACAATAAAGGGTTTCCTAATGGCATTTCCATCTAGTTGTGTTGCATACTTTGCTCTTATTCACTTCCTCTTTACCACCTCCCCATTTCTCCTCCCCTCCAGCTTTCCGCCTCTCCACTCCAGATGGTAAACATCTTATAAATCCAAACTGATTTCTATATTTAACTATTAAGTTTTGTATAGAAGTCACATGTGCTGATTCACACACTTAACTTGACATTACTTGTTAATGTTACATGGAAAAAATCAGAATATGATTTATATTTGCATTTTCTTCACACTCTTGGGCATTTTGCAGTAAAATATATACTTTGCTCAGTGAAAACGTGGGATTTTTTAAATTGTTTATCATTATTATTATTATTACTTTTGTGGGGTTTTGTTGCTATTTTACTATTTGAATTAAAGCAAGTATTGCTATATTTCTGATTAGAAGCCATGGATCTGTTTAGATGCTGGAAAATGTATATATTAATAATTGATCCTTTCCTCACACTAAGTCAAAACAGAATGACTAGTTTTCATTTGAAATTAAGATTACATAGCCAAACCAAATGAAAAGTCAATTATTGCCAAGTCCATCTATTTTACAGAATTGAAATTTATTTTGTGTCCTTCTATTATTCATTGCTAGAAATACAAAATAAATCTTAGCTTTGGAAGTGAAATTAAAATGTTGAGATACCATTTTATACCAGTTAGAATGACTATCATCAAGAAAACAAAAAAAATGCTAGAGAGGATCTGGAAAGTGGGGCATTCACATAAGCTGTTGATGGGAATGTATATTAGTACAGCTACTATGGAAAAACAGGATGAAGATTCCACAAAAAAACTAGAAATAGAACTGCTATATAAACAGCAGTTCTGCTTCTGGCTATATACTGGAAGGAAACAAAATTATTGTATGAGAGAGATACCTGCATTTGCATGTTTTTTGAGCACTGTTCACAATAGCCAAGGTATGAAATCCAAGCAACGTATCCATTGACAGATGAATGGATAAAGAAAATATAGTACATATACACAATGGAATATTTTCAGCCATAGAAAGTAATGAAATGCTGTCATTTGTGACAAAATGGATGAAACTGGAGGACTTTGTGTTAAGTGAAATAAGCCAGGCACAGAAAGACAAATGCTTCATGTTGTTACTCATTTGTAGAAGCTAAAAATGTTGGTCTTATAGAAGAGAAGAGAATATAGGTCACTAGAGACTAGAAAAGAGATGGGGACGCAGAATAGTGGGAGGCCAGAAAACAGCTACAAAAATATAGTTAAGCAGCAGGAATTAGTTCTCATATTCTACAACACAGTGGGATAGTGATATTCTATAGCAATTTATGATATATTTCAAAATAACTAGGAGAGTGAAGTTTCCTACCACATAGAAATGGTGTGTGTTTGAAGAGATGGAGTATTAGTCAAGTGCTGCATCACTGTGACAGGGAAAGTGATCAAAGCAAACTTATGGAAGGAAATATTGATTGGAGGTTCATGGTTAGGCAATAGGTCCATAGGTAGTAGGGAGGGTGTGGCAGCAGCAGGTGGCAGGGCAGGTACGGTGGGGCCTGTGGCACAAAACCTCACATATTAGTGATTAAGAAGCAGAAAGCAACCAGAACTGGGGCAACCAGAACCAGAACTTCTAAAGGACCCCCACCAGGGACCCACTTCTACAAGCTAGAATACCACCTCCCAAAGTTCCATAACCTCCCAGGACAGTACCACCAATTGGGGACCCAATGTTCAAAAATATGACCTTTGGGGGACATTTAGATCCAACCATAACAGATGGAAATGTTAATTAATGTGATTTGATCATTACAGATTATATATGTATATCAGATTATTGTGCTGTATGCCATAAAGATGTTGTGTGTCAAAATTAAAAAATAATGTTGACAGTTCTCCTCATATCATAGTAATTTCCATTTCCATTTAAAATACACAGATAAGTAAATAGAAAATATTTTAAACATTTGGAACTGTCATCCTTCATAAAATCCCAATGAAGTAAATGCTTTACCATTATCTTCACTTAACAGAAGAGAAATTTGAAGGACAGAGAGATCAAGAAACACTCCAAGGTCACGTAGCCAGAAAGAAGCAAAATTCGATATGAACTGAAGTATTTTAGACTGTAGGGCAAAGTTTCTCAACCTCAGCACTACCGACATGTAGACTGGATATTCCTTTGTGTTTTGTGGGGGTGGCTGTACTGCACATTCATTGTAGAATTTTCAGCAGCATCTCTGGCCTCATTAGATGCCAGTAGCACTTTCCCTCCTTCCCCACAAGTTAACAACCAAAAATGTCTCCAGTTACTGCCAATTTTCTTAGGGAGCAAAATCTCCCCCAGTTTAGACCCTGTGCCTTAGAACTCCTATCTTTCAACATAGGTCAAGATCACCCTTGCCAAATGAGCCCCTAGCAAGGCCCTCACAGCCTTTGCATATCTGGGCTGCAGCCAACTTTGTTTCTCTGTCATTTTACCTAGGAAGGAAATGCTGAGCACCTACAATCTGAGGTGGTGTAGGATGTGTGCCTAGAGCTAAAATTAATAAAAAATAATGAATTGCCTTGTTCTCATTATCAGAAATGTGAACTAGAACTGGATGGATCCATGTGCTCAGAGATGAGATTGTTAAAGTAAGAGGCAGTAGTACAACTTCTTAGTTCATAGTACTCCCCACTTCACTTAAAATTAATTTGACGAAGAAATAGAACCAGAACTGCAAAGTCATCAGAGATGATGGTTTTTCCTTTATGACCCTTGGCACCAGAACAAAGGGTCTATTTTTGTGGTTTTTTTGTATTTCCAGAATGAAGGGAATAAAAATGTTTAGGTAATGTTTGGATGATTTGGAGACTGTACTTACATTAGTGATAGGCCAATTAATATCTGAACAGTTCAAAGAAGCAATTATTTTAATTTATAAATCACTTCAGAGGTAGGAAGCTGCCATCCATTAATGTGGTTTTCACAAATAAGAACACTCATGGTTGTGTGTTTGTGTGCCTTTCTCCCCATGTCATTCTATCTGGTCTGAGTTTTCAGACCAGATCACATACCTCTGTGATTATGTATTTGTCTCTAGGGCCCTACCAAACACATAAAGCATCGAATCTGCAATTTGACCCTTGGCTGAGACCACCCTATTTTTCGAGTTTTCACTATGCTGAAAGGTACTACCATGCACAATGTTGCTTCCAGAAATGACCTTCTTACATTACACTCTAAATGGCAGGGTCTGTGAGCTAAGACTCCCCAGGGAGTTTACAATGCCCCTTGGTAATAATGCAAAAAAGGGAGAGGGCCGAAGTGATATCTGGGGATGGTAAACTCCAGAGATGATTTGACAGGTGATAAAAATTCTCCAACTTTCCTTTAAAACCATGTAAAGCATCCTTTTGTTTTGTTTTGTTATTTTTGAAATTACTGAGTGACAAGTGCCTAGTATCATGTCTCACACTTAGGGTATGAAAATACGGAAGACAAATGCATTCTGCTGGGGGAGGCTAACTAGGAGCTGGGCATTAAGGATAGTCTGCTTGCTATTATGGATTAAATATAAGGTGCTAGAGAAGCTCCCTCAGGAGAGGGGTTAGTGCTTGTGGAAGCTTCCAGAAGGAAGGGACCACCACCTCAAAGCTGAAAGATGACAGGTGTTAGTTTGGTGATTTGAAGGATAAAAGATGTGTATATGTGGGGGTGTTCTAGGCAGACAGAAGAATATGAGCCAAGGTTTAGAAGCAAGAAAGAAAATTATTGTATTCCAGGAAATAGAAGGAAAATTGGTTAGAGTTTAGAACAGAAGGAAGTAAAGTACAAGCAAGCAACGAAGCTAGAGATATGAGCACAAGCAGGATCACAGAATATTTTTTAAACCATGGTAAAAAGTCTGATTGGGGGCACTGGCCCATAATGGAAATACTTCAGACTGGGAAACAATAAGGTCAGACTAGTGAAAACCAATAGGAGGAAAGAGAAGCTACTGGGGAAGGGGTGAAGGGGTTTCAGCGGGAAGGTGGTACATGGGTTCAATCAGTGAATTCAAGAATGGAAAGAAGAGAACTGCATGTGGTACTTAATAGAAATGAAAGAATTTAGTTGAGACTAACAAAGATCTAGCTAATACATGCATTTGCCTCCTATTAACTCAGGATAATCTGTTGCAAAAAAAAAGTTAATGTTATTTGGGTCTTACTAATTCAATTTTTTAGGTACTTACTGAGCACCATCTATATGCCTGCCAATATTCTTGGTGCTGAGGAAACTAGGCCTGACCAGAGATCAGTCCTGCTTTCTGAGAGTGCAGGTCTTAGGAGAAATGGAGACAGTCACAGGAGAAAAAAGCACGAGTGTTCAGACAGTAGTCAGCACTGTAAAATGAGAAATGACAAGGTTACGTAAAAGGCCACACCTGATGACATTTCAGCTGAGAACAGGAACAAAGAGGGAACAAACCAAAGACAATTAGTGGGGAAGATGTCCTGGAGCACAGCGAAGGCCCAGAGAGGGGAGTGATGGTGATGTTTGGGGAAAGTGGAGAACCAGGGGAGCACATCCTTGAAGGCCTGTGGGCCATGATAAGCCATCTGATACCATCCTGAGGCTAGTGTGGATCTTACAGTAAGCCCCTGCTATGACCAGACATTATCTAACCCATTCCAATGGTTGGAATAAATAAGTCTCCTTTGAGTTGTGACAGATTCTGGGTGTTTGAGGATGAAAATGTTTATTATGAGATTTCTACTTTCTGCCTCTAGCTGATAAACTTTTCAGTGCACTGCATTTTGTGGAGAGAACAAACCAGACAGCCTGGGTAACAGCTCTTAATTAAAGCAATGATAATTTATGCCCAGAGTCCGAGCTGCCAGTCACTGATCAGAAAAAGCCAAATGATGCTCCACATTATTCCCTATCCCTGCAGGAGTATTCAAACCTTTGTCTTCTCTATGCCTCAACAAAGAGAAGAGCATTGTCTTGGAGCACACATAAGTTATATAATATACTTAGTGCATATACATAATAAGTGAGGGGTCACAAACAAACACTAAAAGCCACATGATGTTGAAAGATTTCGTGAGACTGCATTACTAGCTGTCCTGGGCTGCATGCACCCTGTGGATTGCATTTGGATATCCCTGACTTTCAGGGTTCATACCCAACTTGGGTAAGGCTTTTGCTCAGTGCTGGCCAGCTGCCTTGTCAGTAATTAAAGCAGCTCTTTAATCCCATGAAAAGTGTTTAGGCAACTGAAGTAATGAGAAGATCCTCCAAGGGAACATGTATACATTCCAAGGACCCCCTTTGCTCTCACAGGCTCTCCTCCTGCCCTACCTGGAAAGGATGGCAAGAATTTACAGGCAGACAGATGTGGGCACTTGTCTAGGTTCCACTTCCTACTGCTTGTGTGGCCTCAGGAATAAAATGTAATGCCTCTCAGCCTCAGTTTCCCAAGCGTATAAAATGGAGATCATCATGCTTAGCTAGATGAGAGAAAAGTCAGGAAACTATGATCTTACCCTTCCTGGAATTGATGTTCTCACAATCACCTGGTAGTTTGGCTCCATTGTGTCCCGCTTTTTCAGCAGAATGTCAATAAACCACTGATAGTTTGTCTCTAGCCTCTGTCTTCAGCTAGAAAGGAGAGCAAAATGTTCTTAACTTTGGCTTCATTTTGTGATCACCAAAGGGTGGCAGTTAATCAAAGGATTGTTTATAAAGAAAGCCATGGAATTCTCTTTCTGAATAAAAGACTTACCTAAAGGCTAACACTTGTTACTGAAGTGCCATCAGTATCTAGTGAAACTTAAAAATACAAACAAGATCAGGGCTAGAATAGGAGAAGATTAAGTGGGAGAATTCTTAGAGAAGTTAAATTGTAATTTGACTCATCCCTAACAAGCTGTCTTATTGTTATGAAAACATTATCATGGTATTACAAAACATTTGTGACTATACCATTAAGTTTTTTTTCTAGTTTTCCAGTGGTATTATTTCATCATATTAAAATCAAGAATGCTTGCTACTTGATATATTAATAGCTTCCTGCTTTGAACTTCATGTAGTTTGAGACTTTGAAATTGTCACTTTATTTGGAAGGATAAAGGCCAACATTAATCCCTTCTATGTTTTCTTTATTTTATAGTAGCCAATCTCAGTAATGGTAGAAGGATGTGGCAATCTACTCTTAAGGCAATCCCCAAACATTCAGCCATTGAAAACCATCTGAAGGTTGCTGTGAGTCGGACTCGACTCCACGGCACCTAACAACAACAATAATCTCAGTAAACAGAGGCAATGGGAAGCTGGGTAACATAGAAATACAGATGGGGACCTGTTTTGTAATTAACTACTACCACTTCACAAAATTTGGAAATATAGTTGCATAGTTAACATCTGCCTGCAGCCATAGCTCTGTGGCATCTGATCCCGTCAGATCTCGGAAGCTAAGCAGGGTCCGGCCTGGTTAGTACCTGGATGGGAGACCGCCTGAGAACACCAGAAGCTGTAGGCTTGGGAGAAGGACCTGGCAAACCCCTCCCAAAAATCAATCTGCCATTGAAAACCCAATGAACAGCAGAGAAGCACTGACAATAGTGTTTCCCCTGTTGTACAGAGGGTCGCTATGAGTCGGATACCGACTCGACGGCCCCTAACAACAAGTTAACATCTGGGGCTCTGGAATTAGAAAGACTGGGATTCAAGGTTCAGCTCTATGTCTTACCTTACCAGAAATTTGACCTCAGAACAAATTACATATCATCTCTAAACCTCAGTTTCATTATCTTCAAAATGGAGATAATAAAAATAGTATTTACCATATAATTTGTGATTATATTTAAATATTATAAGCTTCATGACAATACTTAGTATAAAACAGTACATAGAGGACAAAAATAACCTCATTATCCATTGTTAATGCTAATTAACTGTGCTACTTTTGGTAGGTTACTTTATTATCCTGGACTTTGTTTTCTTTTCAACTAGTGTACAATATAATGGGTTTCATTATGGCCTTTTCATGGAAGTATATCATATACTTTGCCCTTATTCACCCCGTTACCCTCTTTTGTTGTTCCCTTCCCCTCCACTAGTTGCCTCCCCCCGAAATAGTCCCCTCTTTACTTTGAAGTCACATATACATGACAGATATAGCTGACAGATGTATGTGTGTGTTCCACATATGAGAGAAAACATGCAGTATTTGTCTTCCTGGGTCTGGCTTATTTCTCTTAACATGATGATCTACAGTTCCATCGATTTTCCACCAAATGACATAATTTTGTTCTTTATGACTGCCTAAAACTCCATTGTGTATGTTTACCACATTTTCTTTATTCATCTGTTGATAGACATCTAGGCTGATTTCACATCTTGGCTCTTATGAACAGTGACACAGTGAACATGGATGTGCAGGCGTCTCTATGGCGTGTTTACTTACATTCTTTTGGGTATATACCCGGAGTGCTATGGTAGGATCCTGTGGCAATTCTATTTTTAGTTTTCTGAAGAACTGCTGAACTAATATACCCTTCCACTAACAGTATATAAGAGTGCCCCTCCATGACCGCCAGCATTTGTTACTGTTTTTTGACGCTAGCCATTCTAACTAAGATAACATGGAATCTCAGTGTGGTTTGGATTTGCATTTCCTTGATGGGTCAGAATCCAACCTGGGCTTTACATACCTCTCTTGTAAAATAGAGGATTTAATCATTTTTACATAGCCTTCACCATTTTTGCCACTTTGGAGGAAAACATATCCTTGCAATATAGAATTGAAATGAATGAAGTCATCCACATACATACTCCATATATTTGTGTAAACATGTGAATTTAAAATAAATCTGTAATTTAGCATTGGTGCACTGATTTTAATATCAGAGCATAAAATATCATACTACCCAGCCTTCTAATGTGTCATATAGAAGATCCCATCACTGGAAGGTTGACCTACTCATGGGCATATTGGAGCATCACACCTGTGCCAAAATGGATTATCAGTTCTCTGCATGCCTAAAGCTTTTCTGAAGCTATATTAGCTAGTTATCTTTTTGTTTCAAATATACATGAACACAAACACATGTGAAGACAATAGATTTAGTGTGAAAGGGGAAAAATAGAGACCCTGCAGCCAGGAAACTTGCAAGAAAAATGCAAGAAAATGATACTTGGTAGCTACATCATGAAGGGCAAGTCATTTAACATCTATATGCCTCAGTTTCCCTACCTGCAAAATCAACTAAGAAAACTGTCTTGTTGTTGTTGTTAGGTGCCATCAAGTCGGTATCCGACTCATAGCGACCCTCTGTACAACAGGGGAAACACTATTGTCAGTGCTTCTCTGCTGTTCATTGGGTTTTCAATGGCAGATTGATTTTTGGGAGGGGGTTGCCAGGTCCTTCTCCTAAGCCTACAGCTTCTGGTGTTCCCAGGCGGTCTCCCATCCAGGTACTAACCAGGCCCGACCCTGCTTAGCTTCCAAGATCTGACGGGATCGGATGCCACAGAGCTACAGCTGCAGGCAGAAAACTGTCTACTAACTGTGAAATGTGAGATTTTAGATGAATTAATAGTTGTAACGGGCTGGGATTTAGCTCAGTTGCTAGAGTACTGCCCCACACTTTCTGAGGACCCAGGTTTGATACTCAACATAGTAAAAATGGGAGAAGGATGTAGCAGTCTACTCCCAAAACAATCCTGAAACAATCAGCCATTGAAAAGCCTATGAGGGTCACTATGAGTCAGACCTGACTCCACAGCACCTAACAATAACAACAATAGATGTGATGTTCTCAGAATACTGCCTGTTGCAAACGGGCAAATAAGTCACATTTTAAACAACGCTGGCTTGGATCATCTCTGAATTCCATTTTGACTCTGAGGTCTCTAAAGAGTTGAAGTGGAAGCCAGGCACAGTGGCACACATCTGTAATCCCAGCCACTTGGGAGGCAGAGGCAGGAGAATTGCAGGTCTGAGGCCAGAGGCAGTCTGCATAATTTAACAAGTCACTGTTTCAAGATTTTTAAAAAAAATTTTTTGAAGGGCTATGGGTAAACCTCAGTGGTAAAGCGCTTGCAAAAGATGCACAAGGCCCTGAGTTCAGCCCCTTAGTACCTTAAAAAAAAAAAAAAATAGAGTTGAGATGGAGGATGTGTACTAATTCTCTGTATTTGGAATAGACATTTTATGTGTCTGGCTCAGATTTTTCCTCTGATAAAATTATTACAATGCAGTGTCCCTCTAGGGACTCCCTAAGTATCATAAGGTCTAGCTAGTATGGGCGGCAGGTCTGTATTTGGACAGCTTTAAGTCCCCCAATGCTACAATAGAAGATCCTATTGTTAACTTTTGGCACTGTGACTTCCTAGCCTGAACAGGACATCATTATGAGAACCAAAGTTCGTTGGTGACCCTCCACTGCTTAAGCAAACATAAGGGAAATGAAAGCCATTTTGTTTGCTATGGCTTTACCTCAAGAACATTGAAGAAAATTAGACATAATGTGAATTCCATATGCCCAAATATATTACTGTTCTGTTTGGTCATTAAAAAAAAAAAGTCTCTCTGCCCTACTATATTTGAAACCAAATCATTTATATCTCAAACTCAAATCCGTCCTCTAAATCTTTACACACCTGCATGATGTTCACTTCCAAAATAAGCATGATTCACTGGAGTGTGTGAAATTTCTGCCCAGGCCGATGTTCCACGAGGATAAGGGGCCTTATGTGCCCTTAGAGTGGAAGTAAAATATGTAGACAAGATAGTATGGCAAATATCTTCCAGCCTCAGTATGTATTGGAGGAAATTCAAGGAGACAAATCAAGTGTTTAAATTACTCAAGTAGAATTATTATGTGCTTAATTATTATGTCTCATATGAGAAAGTTTTTGCAAATCACAGTAAAATGGTAATTATACTCTCAGACACTGCAGCAAGTTTTAATAGACCACAGAGCCTCTACATCTTTCAGCTTGAGTGGGGTCAACTTTTGCTCTGGTAATAGGCAAGTTTGTGTGTTAGCACTGTAAGTGGATGGACAAATCCCAAGTAAGGCAGCAAAAGGGATGATATGGAGAAAAGCCAAGTGCAGAGAAAATTGTTATATACAACATTGATTTTGTTCAGCTAGAAATGAGTGCTCCAAAGCCATGAGAACATGGTTCCATCTTTCCATTACCATGCCTTTGGGGCAACAAATTCTTTCATCAGAGGTTACCTAATTTTTTACAATCCACTTACATATTTCCCAGAGTGAATTTACCATGGTTGTGGTTACAGTCTGTTCCTTTCCAATAAAATTGGGTAATTTTTAAACTAGGGAAATCATAGTATAGTTGTGAGTTGCTTAATGATGGGACGTGTTCTGAGTTTTGAGAATTGTGTGGATAGGTGATGGCATCATAGTGTGACCACCACTGAATGTACTACCCAAAACTAGATGATATGGGCCACTACACACCTAGGCTGTATGGTATATACCTATGTATATGTAGTTCATTATTGACCAAAAGACCATTATGTGGTGCAGGATTATATATACAACAGAGGCTATGAAATTAACACATACCAAATTAAATTTGGCATCATATGTCTTAAAGCTGGCATTTGGAGTAACACCCTCTTCCAGAATCTTCTTTTCTAAACCAAATCCATCTTATTGACCTAGCTCAGATTATTAACTAGTATGCATTTATTTTTCAATTCTTTGCATCATCTTTTTACCATTTTCCTTTCTGAGGTGATTTTATTTGCTCCTCCCACTCTGTCTTGGCCTGAAAAGATGAAACTGGGAGGTATTTTCAATAGTTATCAGGTTCTTGAATGATCCTGCTTCTTCAGAGCTACCTATATTACCTTTCTAATAAAATCCAGCTTTGCTTAAATTAAGCAAGATCTGTCTCTGTTTTTGCATCTGGACAACTCCATTATTGTTGTTGTTGTTGTTATTGTTGTTGTTGTTGGGTGCTGTTGAGTCAGGTCCAATTCATAGTGACTCTCACAGAGTTTTCGATTGTCTTTTGTTTTGGGATTGTTTCGTGAATGGGCTGCCATATCCTTCTCCCACTTTTGCGGTGCTGGGGATTGAACTCAGGGCCTCGGAGAGCAGAGTAGCACTCTACCAACTGAGCTAAACCCCAGCCTCCCATCAAATATAAATAACTAAAATGTCATATACATACTATGACAGATAGTTACATCCTATATGTATTATTTATAAAAAGTATATCATGATAGGCACCATTCTAACCTCTTGTTGTTGTTGTTGTTAGGTGCTATCGAGTCAGTATCTGACTCATAGCGACCCTCATAGGGTTTTCAATGGCTGAGTGCTTCGGGATTGCCTTGGGAGTGGATTTTCAGGCCCTTCTCCCATTTTTGCAGTTCTGGGAATTGAACTTGGGGCCTCAGAGACTGCAGCGCAGTGCTCTACCCACTGACCTAAATCCCAGCCCTTCTAACCTCTTAGCCTGTAGTAATTCTTTCATGCTTACAAATTTATGGAAATATCCCTCTTTGTACACACATGAACACTTTCATTTCTTATTTCCTAAGCCGCAGTTTTCTATTTTTTAATGGATATTTCTGTTTCTAACATACTTTAAAATTTTGTTTTTATTTATCTCCCCCCACCCCACCAGAATATAAATCCATCAATGTGTCTCAAATCCCTTGGACAATTGAACATTGACATGGCCTCTTTAATGTGTTTATTAAGCTAATTAATGAGCTACATGCTGTTATTTGTTTATTATGAATATTCTTTTAAATCCACCAGGTCTTCTGATCCACTTTGTGGGACTTGCATAGGTAAAATGTTTGCTGCCCTCTCCAAAGCTTTTTAAGTGTGGGCTACATTTTCACATCTGTGCACTTGCCCAGCAATAGAGGACTCGATCACATGACCTCCTGAGAGCTCTCTGGCCCTTGACATTCTAATTCAATTCCACTTACATGTCCTAAAAGTAATTTGTGGAGAAATTCATTTCCTCCTCCTCCTCTCCGAATTGGAGTGCACATTTATCTAATTATTTACTTGGTAGATTGACCTAGCCTTAAAGGAGCACCATGTCAGCTCTCATGCATTTTCTCAAAGTACTCACTTTATAAAACTAGGAGACTAAAGACTCAGCTCTCTAGGGAATTAAACTGCATTCAAATAAGATTAAGGCTTTTTGACTCACAAAAGCAAGGACAATTTGAGGCTAACTAAGACCAAGCAATTGTTTAGCAAACTAATCCAGACATGTTATTCACAAAGAGACTCTCACAATTGATCAGGGAAGAGAAATGCCCAGGAAGGAATAGGCAGGCTGGATTGAGTTAGGGCAGCCTTTTTCCTTCTAGGGCTGAAACCTTGACTCTTCACTTCCTAGATGGCAGATATGATTCATTTCTAAATTCAGTTGTTTGTGTCCCAACATCTCACAGTGACCTCAGTGGAAGCCTTTAATGGGATGTTAAAAGCCAGGTGCAGAGGAGTCTAGTTTCTTGGCAGAGACTTTGGGTTGGTAGAGTAGTGTCAAGTAGAGAAACAGTGCTGCTATGGATCTAAGAATGTTTGTCCATCACCCCTTGGTTTGGAGTAGGGTTTTCTAATCTCTTACTGGCAAGGATTCCTTCTTATAATAGTGTTTTAGGATACATAAAATAAAGGGTATAAAATTTCAGAGAATTATACTGAAGTCCATTTATCAAAATGTTTTCCAAAACAAGTTAGTAGAATGTGTATTTATTAGCACATTAAATATGAAGGGTCAGCAATAGGTCTAGTAATTACTACAACTATAAGTATTATAGGTAGTGACAAGTTTAAATGATAGTTTGAAGTATCTGAACAATGGTAATAAGATATAAAAATATCTACAATTTATCCAAATGAGGTCACAGGTACAGCTAATACTAATGTTTGTTGCCTACATTCATAATTAAAGGAAATGTTTAACTTCAGTTAGACGCAAAAAAAAAAAAAAAAATAGATGGAATTTTTCTTCCCATTCAAGTACATAAATGCCCCTCAACTTCTACCCCAAGTCAGAAACCACTGATGCAGAGATTGGAGTGAGAGTCCATGAAGCCTCTTCCCTAAGTAATATGTGGTATAGCATTCTTCATCGGTGCTTAATGATATTCTTGTATTTCTTGTCTACCAAGAAAGTGTTCTTATTGGCCAATGTAAATAACTAGAAGACTAGAAAAATTAGAAAAATACCAGTATTTGCCATGTGTATTTTATGCTTAGAGAAAAGACCTCCTTCGACTGGTGGGCAAAGGGCTCCAAGTAGTCATAATGGAGTAGCAAGAATTCTGGCTTTAGGTTGCCCAACTTATCCTCTTGTTCCCAGGACCACCCCTATTTGAAAATAAGAAATACTCCACCCTACAGATGTTGCAGTCCCTAGCAAATTATAATTGTTAGTGGCTGTTTTAGAGTAAAAAATGATAGTGTGACCAGATGTTATATGCACACTTGTCATCCCAGTGACTCGGGAGGCTGAGGCAAGACAATCTTGAGTCCAAGGCCATAGGCAGCCTGCATAACTCAGCAAAACTGTCTCAAAGTAAAAAGTTTAAAAAGGGTTTGGGGTTGCAGCTCAGTGCCAGAACACTTGCCTAGCATACTCAAGGACCTGGGTTCAACCTGTACTACTGCAAAAAAAAAAAAAAAAAAAAAAAAGGATTATTTTGGTCAACTTAAGTCTCTTAATTATTGCATCATATTAATCTCAAAATGGGAATAATATTATCTTTCCCTCAAGGCTGTAACAAAGGTTAAATGAAGATATATCTATATATAGATAGAAATAATAATACCAATAATAACAAAGAATGGTAATAATACAAATGGGCTAGATTATTCATGTAATACTACGGACAATGTAAAAAGATAGATCACTACAGAAAAAAGTTTGGACCTTAAACATAATTGGGATGCAAGGGTATAGAGAAAAATAATCCCACAAAAGACATGCAATGTAGAAGAGAGGCCTTTGTTGAGGGCGTGGAAGAAGGGGAAGGAGGTACACAAGAGGGTAAGGGGGAAGTTATCTTTGCAATGTACAATGAAATGCATATATGGAAATCTCACATTGAAATGCATGTCAGAATGAAACACATTGAGTTGTACATTAAAACTTTCCAATAAAAAAAGTGCTCTGGGAAAAATGATATATTTAAACAAAAAATATATAGATAGATATATAGAGATAGATATAAAATGTTCAGCACAATGTCTATCTCATTATTAGCATTCAAAAAATACTAGTTTGTGCTGCCAATACTGCTGCAGGCCAAGCTGATGACATTTATTGACTCTTGACAGTCCAGTTCACTTGCCTAGGGAAAAGGACCATCCCATATGAACCAATATGTCTTTTATATTACACAGATTGTATTCCCCTATTATCATAACAAATGGCCTAATTCATAGTATACAACCATAAGATCTGTATTTTCTTTATGCCACATACATTATCCTGTTTAATATTTATAATACCTCTATACAGGTGATGTTATTAGGCCCAATTTAAAGTTGGCTACTTTTACTGACTGCCATGGTATTTTCAGTGGCATCATATGGTTGTGAAAGCTGGACATTGAACAAGAGAGACAGAAAAAGAATTGATGCTTTTGAATTGTGGTGCTGGAGACATCTATTGAATATACCATGCACTTCCAAAAGAACCAACAAATCTGTCCTAGAAGAAGTACAACCAGAGTGCTCATTGGAAGCAAGAATGGCCAAACTGCGTCTTACATATTTCGGACATGTAGTCAGGAGAGAACAATCCCTGGAGAAGGACATCATGTTTGGGAGAGGGGCAGGTAGCACAAAAGAGGAAAACTCTCCACCAGATGGATTGACACAGTGTCAGCAACAATGGGCTTAAACATAAATAAGATGGTTTGCCTGGCACAGAATCGGCAAGTGTTTCGATCTGCTGTACATAGGGTCGCTATGAGTGGGACTCGACTCGACGGCACCTAAGAACAATAACAACCTTTATTGACAGTCCCATAGCAAGCATAACCACTGTTCGTATAGCCGGGTCATTTTAGGCCATTTGGGTTACTACACATGTGACCAGATATTTTAGGAGGTTTTAGGTTCATCCTTGCCTAACTAAGCTCACCCCTCAACACCTTTCCCTTGCGTTTTCCTGAATTCTTTATTAATCATATGGAATTAGTGAAGACAGATTAAATGATCCACACATATTTCTTTTCTAAAGTATATAGAGGAAGTAGAAGCTGTAATGTCATCTCCTAAAACCTCTAATTCTGGAGCTATTACTGTGAGTTTATCACCTGTCAGATATGAAAATGAAAAATCTTTGGGCAATAACTTTTCTGTGTTCTAAGAAGATTTCAAATGGTGAGGTAAATAGAAGTGTGCCTGAGCAGAGCTGAGTATGCCAACTACCAGACCATTTTCTCATGACCATTTCATAATATACAAACAAGTCTTGAAAGTTAACAAAAGGCCTGATGAGAAAGATTCTTGGTTGGAATTCAAAATTTGCTTTTCATCCCATGGTATTCAGTTAATATAGCCATACTGATTATTAAGATATTAAATATTTCTATAATGATAGGTAAATCACCACTCCCCAAACCTTCCAAGTGCTACCCACTACTACCTTAACTTCCTTGGTCCCTGCCTGGGTCTCCTCAAATCCCCTCATATTTGAGGAACTGTCTGGCTTCCTGAAGGGTCCTAGTTCTTCAACTGACATCATTCTCATTAACCATTGCCTCTACCATACAGCTTTATAAATATTTTCAATGTTGCCCCTGCCCATCTCTCATTCTATAGCTAAAGATTTTGCTTAATTCCCAAGATCACATCAGCCCTTCTTTCTATCTATGTAATAGGAAATGTTGAGGGAAGTGACACATTGGAGACTGAACTGACCTTTATTGTTTGGGTATAACCATGTATATTTTTAAAAGTTTTAATTCATTTATGGAAAAATTTTAAATCAAGTGTTGGAAAGTCCTATGGAATGGCCAAATTTGACCTGCAGATGAGTTTTTTCAAATGGCTAGGAGTACATACAAATATCAGTTCTGTGCTAGGGCTGTATCTGAGTGGTAGAGTTCTTGCCTAGCATGTATGGGGCCCTGAGTTTTATTCCCAGTACCACATACACAAAAATGAATTCAAAGATTTAGCCAAACAACAAAAAATGTGGTTCATCACAGCTTCCCTCCACCCTTTGTCTTATCTTACAGCTCACTTGCATATGTGGAACTCCAGCTTATTCACTGAGGGCATTAAAGTTTGAAACCCTTGTTCCAAACACAGATAACATCCTATCAATTTGAGTAGCATAGACACATCAGTGTAGGCTGACACCCAGCACATAGTCCATGATTGAGCTATGATGTTTCTATTTTGTGTTGGGAAATGGATATGCAAATCTACATCCAGAGGTAGCCAATTAAGCTTAATTAACCATTTCACCAGACTTACACAGGTCTAATTAGATTTGATTCATCTCTAATTTTATTACCAATGAACATATTTTAGTGATTATTTTGAGTCTTCTGACCTTCGTGGCAGACAAATGCTCATATCTTCCCCTTGGGCATTTTTCCTCCTCTCTCTTAAGGGCTATGATTGTGAGTAATCTCAGAGTCTGTGTTCCCCCTAAGTCTTCCTGCCATGGAAGAAAGCCCATCCGAGAGCTGAAGATGGAATCTGGGGCACTGGGGTAGCTTCTGGCTTTGAGCCACCTCCCTGAATTATATTCATGTGGAGCCAGGATTGGTGCTTGTATAGACACAAAGATCCAAAACCAAGGCCCAGGGGAAGAGACTGGTCTGAAATAATTGCAGACAGCACACTGGCGCCACTGCCTTGGAAACTCCAAGGAGAACCATCTGACTTCAGTCCAGGTCCAGGTGGCCCAGGATCCACTTCACAGCTCTGTTGTCTTCACTGAAGAAGAGATCCGAAGAGCCAGAATGTCTCTCTGACCTTATTTAAACCTGATCCTTTGAATCAATGCTCTCAGCCACCCTGCAATAGCTTTTAGGAAGCCTTGGGAGTTAAGAATAAACAGCGATCCCCAACCTCTAATTTTTGCCTTCTATACTCTTGTAATCATCTTATTGGTGTTAAGTTGATTGTATGTTTCCAGTATAGTCCCTGAATACCTATATGCACAAAGCACTCTGAGAATTCTGGAAGGGGCTATAGGGGTGAACAAGCCAGGTAAAGTTTTTAGAGGAATTCTAAGACTCTAATGATATTAGGTAGAGAGAATGCTATAATGCAGCACATAGATTGAGCTTGTTGTGTTAGGTGCTATCGAGTTGGGTCCGACTGATAGCGATCCTGTATACAATAAAATGAAACACCACCCAACACTGTGCCATGCCTGGCACTATGTCAGTGCTTCCCTGTTCTTCATAGGAGTTTTGATGACAGATTATTTTGGTATTGTTTTGAGAATGGGCTGCCAGGTCCTTTTCTCATTTTGTGGTGCTGTGCATTGAAACCAAGGCCTCACAACAAGATGATCAAGCACTTTACCAAGTGAGATAAACTCCAGCCCTGTGATTGAGCTATGACAATTCTATTCTATGATGGTTCACGATGCCTGCTCTGGCACAGTTCAAAGGCGTGGCAGAAGATCTTCCCTGACCAGCCATCTAATAAGAGGGATGACACTCTTGTTTATCACCTACTCATCTATAATAACACAGAGAACAGAGAAAAATAATCACTACAATTTACTATGTACCAAATACACGTTAGGTAGATGCTTAGTAAGCATTTGCTGTCATCTTTTAAGAATATTTGTCATTGTCTCATTCTGCTTGCCAGTAATTGCTTTTGGACCTGGAATTTCATGTATATAGCCTTCATCCAAGTTCTAGTTGTAAAGATGCACAGTTTTATATTTCTGTAGTGTGAAATAGAAAAAGTCCCCAGCAGGCAGAAGGCACACATGCCAAGAAGCCACTTCATATTCATGGCCCTCAGTTTCCCAAATGTAAAGCGTTAGGGGCAACTTGATGATTTCTCAAGCCCATTTCAACTCTGCAAGTCCCATCTTATTTCTGTAATGTGTACATGGGCTGAGCAAAAGTAACTGAGAGAAAATGATCCAAACCATACTCATTTCCCTTTCCGTAAATATCCCAGAGCCTTAATTGTTTGCTGTCATCCTGGGGAAGGAAAGGGATGAGTCTGAGTGGAGCCATACTGCCCATCTGAGTAGGTTTTAGAGTCTCCTCGGTTTGGGGACAATACAGTCAGAGAAGACGCCTTGGGTGCGTTGATCTGAGCACATAGAGTACAACGAGAGATTTTTGTCTCTTCTACTTGTAACTAGGTCACAGAAGGTATGTGACAAGAATATGTTTTGGTAAAGGCTACAAATTTGTTAACACTTTTAATTATGTCTGGGGCACACAGCATTATAGAACCAGATAAATTGAAATTACTAAAAACCTTGTGAGCTGCCGTTCAGTGATTCAGCTAGCCAAGGAAGCTCTTGGGAACATTTGCTCATTTCTTTATTCAAGCTGTTTGTCTGTCTGTGTATTTTTAGAAGTGCTCTTTGGAACCCAAAAGCTATTCATCCTAACAAACAACTGCTCTTTAATTCTTGACTGTCCTTTATCATATAATGGCAAGATCAGAAAATAGAGGGGACTCTCTTAGCTCTATTTTTTTTTCATCCTTTTGAGAGTATAGTTTTGAAGAAATACAGGGTACTTGATGTGTGGAGGAAGGAAGATAAACTTTTTTTTATTCTTTCATTACTGGGAGGCTGAACCCAGGGCCTTGCACACATTTTGCAAGTGCTCTACCACTGAACTGCACCCCAGTCTCTTTTTTAGTTTTTATCTTGAGACAAGGTCTTGCTCAGTTGTGCAGGCTGCTCCTATCCTTGAACTTGCAATCCTCCTGCCTCTGTATCCAGAGTTGCTGGGACTACAAGTGTGCACCACCCAGCCCAGCTAGACTCACTTTTTTCAGATGAATATCCTAGGTATTATTCCTTAAACTGTATTGGAAAACACTTTTAAAATTAAAAGACCTTCCTAGAGAATGCTATTTTCTTATTTTATTTGTATTTTATTTTTCTCTATATTCATATTTGAGTTGAAACTGTAATTCCTTGGGTTCAAAAGAAAAAGATTTTGAGATAGAACAGTTTGCCAAGTATAGGGCTACACAACTGTATTTGTCAATCTGTACCCAGTCTGTACAGGTGTCTTGGTTATTGCTGTATCCAAAGCTTAGTCACTTAAAGCATCCATTTTAATAGCTCATGACTTTGGCTCAGCACTTGGGATAGTTAGCCGTGTGGCTCTTTGTAGGTTTCCTGTGGCACAGAACATGAAACTGTAGTCATGGAGGCTCCAGGGGGCTGGGCGATCAAAGATGGCCTCACTCTTATGTGTGGTATCTTGTGCTGGCTCTAGCTTGGCTTGCATGTCTCCAGGAGTATATCCTGGGCCTCTTAATGAGTAACAGCATTCTAAGAGACAACCCTGGGGCTCAAGGAATTTTTAAGCTTTTGTTTGTATTACGTCTTCTGATGGCCCATTTGCCAAAGCTGATTAAACAGCCAAGTACTGTCCATGTGGGAGGGGACCATACAAGGACATACATGTAGAAAGGCATGATTCATTGAGGGTCAAAAACCTAATAACCTACCACAATTGGCAAGGCTGAGTGGCAGGAAAAAACTTATTATAATTGACCTAGGTTATGTGGGTAATGGAACAGAAGAAGAGCCCTCCAACACTTGGAATACTCCCTATGGTTTGAGGCAAGGGAGAATATGCAGTCATTTTTTCCATACACAGTGAGGTCCTCAGCCCAGCTACTGAAAACAAATTGGATATTTCCAAAACATTCCCTTCACTATGCCAATCCAAGGCCAAAGTGAGTCCAGGCTCTATTTATCTATTTTCCCTTATTACACATTTCTGATACTCTGAATTAATATCCAGATAGTACCAAAAGCACCTGTTATGCATAGCAAAACAAAACAAAATCAATCTGTCCATCTCTCTCACTCTCACTCTCTCTTGAGGGCTAGGGTTTAGCTCAGTTGGTAGATTGCTGCTCTGCACTCTATGAGGACCAGAGTTCAATCTCCAGCACTGCAGAAATGTGCCCATCCACTCCCAAAGCCTTCCTGAAGCAATCAGCCATTGAAAACCCTATGAGAGTCATTATGAATTGGACCAGACTAGATGGCACTTAACAACAATATGTATATATATATATATATCGGGCAACTGAGATCATGGAGTGCTATTGCTGTGAGCAGAAGAATAAAATTAAATGTTTTAGGAATAAATAATTTTAAAAGCATACAGTGGCATCAGTGAGCCATTTCTGGGACTTTAGTGTAACCTGAACAACATAGCTCTTTAATGGACTTTCTAAAACATACTTGCTTTTGAGATATTTGTCAAAGGACCATCTGTAAGATCAGAGAATCACAAAGTTGGAAAGAATCTCAGCAGTTTCCTCTTTACTAGTCAACTTGTGGTCTAAATTATTCAAGACAGATGGACCATCATTCTATTTTAAAGACTTAAACTGATATTTTCCTCTTGCCAAATTCCTCTCCACCACTACACATCTTTCTTTATGATTTAAAAAAATATATAACCTTGGCTTTCTCAATTCATTTATAAATCTATGGAAGATAAATTGAACCTGGAAGTCTTTTCAGAATTTTGCCAAATGAGAGAGAAGGAGAGAGGGAAGGAGAGGGAAGGAGAGAAGAGTAATACCTTGATCATGCATATTTATGATTAAGGTAGTCATTTAATATAAGATATATGTACCTTTTCTAAAAATTTCCTCATATACATGATAATATGAGCAGCAAGTAACATTCATTGAGTGCTGTGTCAAGCCATATACTGCCTTGGAACTTGGAATTTCAGCAGAGAGATCATGTGTCAGGCATGGTTTGTACTGAATAGTAAGCTGACCCACAGATAACGGAGATATTAAGAGAGAAATCAGAGCCAATGAGGCAGCTGACAGGACTAGACAATCATTAGTTCTTACCATTTTATGGCAAAGTGGAGAACCACAGGGCAGAAGAAGGATGTTTGTGAGGTTCCTTATACTTGAAAAGGTTTCTCCCCTGCCAAATCTCTGATCATACTCACAAAATTTTCCACACCATTCCTGGAGTTCTCGTGGACACTATGAAATCTAATTGCATACTCCTGGGTTAAGAATAAGAGAGAAGAAAAGAGAAGGAGGTTGATTTGTACTAGAAGCCTCCTGCATGGCAGATACCTAATAGACATATGGATTCCCCTTCACAAGGGTCATGACAGATGTGGTTGTGGGCCCCATTTGGCAAACAAGAGAACAGAAATGCCCAGGAAGTTGAACATTTACATAGATCACGTAGCTAGCAGGTAGTAGACAGGGATTCAAAGCTTCTAACTTTCTGTCTTCACACTCAGCATTTGAATCTACCATGAGAGAGAAAACAGAGTTTGAAAGACTAAAACACAACAGGGATAGATAATTTTTTTTTTTACAAGAGATCAGTTATTTTAGAAACAATCTATATATCCAACGAGTCAGGTCCAACTCATAGTGACACTCATGGGGTTTTTAATGTCTGATGGTTTGGGGATTGTTGTCGGGAGTGGGTTGCTATGTCCTTCTCCCAGTTTTGTGGCATTGGGGATCAAACTCAGGGCCTCAGATAATACAGAGAAGCACTCTACCAACTGAGCTAAGCCCCAGCACCATATCCAACAATGTTGTTGTTGTTGTTGGGTACCACTGAGTCAGGTCCAACTCATAGCGACCCTCATAGGGTTTTCAATGGCTGATGGTTTGGGGATTGCTTTGTGAGTGGATTGCCACATCTGTCTCCCATTATCCAACAATAGTTACCATTAAATATATCATGATTAATCTATACAATGAAATATTGTGTAGCACAAAAAGCTACATATTCAATAAAATATTTAATGACATGGAGATATAGTCACAATAGGTCAGTTACAGAGCAACATTCACATATGAATATTCAGTAAAATCTCTGTGTAATGTATGTACATATGCATATGCATACACATAGACATATACATACAAACATGTACACACACTTTGATGATAGAAAAGGAGTGATTTTTGTCTTCTTATTCACTAATCTTTCTATAACAATGATCATTCGTTATTTTTCTAATCAGAAAAGAGTTGACAGTTTTTTTCAACTTGAAGTATGGTACTTGGATGTCCAGACTGTTTTCTAAAGAATAGAATGAGGAAGCTAGAAGGGGCTATAGCATTATCTCTTCATCACAATGAGAAAATTAAGGCTCAAATTAGTATGGCATAAACTTAAACAAGGGCTTGTATATAATTGGTGGCAATGTTGTAACGCACAGTATCATCTTTTATGTTTTCTTTTTATGTGCCTTATGGAGAAATACAACTCTATCTAGGGAAAAAAAACATTCTGATACTAAAGCATTATTTTGAATCTCTGCAGGTACTATGGATATGTGAAAAGTAAAGTAGGGCTATAATTAGAAAGACACATTGCCCAGGATTCTGCAAGCTCTGTCTTCCGTCCTTCACTTTTTAGTCCTTGGCACATCTAGCCTGGGGGTTGGTGGGAGAGGCATCCGGTCTCATGATACCCTGGAACTGAAACCAAGACAACAGGGGATGCCAGCTTCCTTGTTGGAAGGTAATTTGCCACAAGTGGCCCCATTCATAGGGCTCTCTTTCCTGTATGGCTCTTTTGGAGCCAGAGGTAGCATAAAAGCAAAACACCCAAGGGGCCCAACTTTCTCAGCATAGCCCATTAAAGAGACTTTTTCTGGCAAAGGGTTACAAAGCATGGATTTTAGGTTCTTGGGAATATTCAAAAATGTGTGTATTTGTTTCCCTAATTGCCATAAATATTTACATTTTCTTTATCAAGTAGATTGTATTATATATTTATTTAAGACTATCATTTACAGTGCTCTCCCCTAATTGGAAATGAAACAGCTGTTTGCCACTTAAAGGAACATGACATGTCCCTTTGACTGATCATTTAAAGTGGACCGGGACTATTAGTATTTACTTTAGGATTTCAAAAATAGGGCTGTTCAGTTCTAGGCAGAAGGAAAATGATTTCTCAGGAATCTTCTGCTCTGACAGATCATAGAGATACATGGGAACAGTGATGAATGGAAATGCAGTTAGTTGAGATTAAATGGCATTTGTCACCAACTTAAATTGGACTGAGGAATTATGGAGCTGAATGGCACTATTCACTCAGTTATAGTACTTGCTGTTGGGTGAGTAACAGTGACCATGCAAGTCTGAGGTCACTTCTTGATTGCTCACTAATTTGCTAGCTAGCAACTCAAGGGAAAGTTCTCCAAAATTTATTGTTTATTCCACAAGGAAAAAAATGCCTCTTTTATGTATTATTGCCATCAATTTAAATTATAAAAGCATAAGTAAAAAGTCTACATTTTAAATGGCTGATTATATTGTGCACAAATGAGGAAAAAGACTTAAAACTAAGATTTTTTTAAAAATTTAAACTAGCTGCAAAGTCAATATTCCTGCTTGCATTTATATACAGGAACTATAAAATGCATGATGAATATTGGCTTTTTCTGGCTTTGCCCATATAAAAATGTATTGGTTATATATGAAAAAGTGACTGTACTTTTAGGAGAACTTTAAAAGTGAGTTCACCCTTAGTGTAACCGTGTTAATATAAGAGGAAATAGCTGTGTTTACTAATGCCATAGTTAATAGTGTGTGAAGTTTAATTTAAAAATCCTATGTGAATATTTTATTGTTTACAAAATGTGGTTAGTTAAAAACATTCTTAAGCATAGCAGATTTAAATGGGCTTGTATCATCATAGCATTCCTATCCACCATCATTATCAAATTATTTCAGATTATCTTCAAGGGGAAATGGTTTTGCACCAGGGGTAAACACAGTTTGGCACTCTACTTTGAAGGAGAGGGGGCAGTGTTAGTAGAGTGCGGAAATAACTTACCACTTTAGTTCATGGTATTAGACATTTTTGAATAATAGCCAAAGGGTTCTTGTCAGTTTCAGGAATTTACTCAGTACATGCTTTCACTTTTCAGAAGTGGGCCTGTAATGAAACTCTTAATAGAATGAGATCGCAACTCTGTGTCATAGATTCCAGAAATGGCTTGAGGCCTCTTTTTAGAATTTCCGTACAGTAGAAATGCTCAAAAATGTCAATAAAACTAAACTTTGGATCTAAGCAGTCGTAGTAAGAAAGGGACCTCTTGAAGATTGCCAACAGAAGGCCCATTAAGCTTCAAATAGTGACAGAGAACGCAGGCTCAGGGCATTGCACTGTAGCACCAATGGGGATTCCACGTCAACAGTTGAGGATCAAAAGCCAGGCTCTTGAATAAGTGGTGACCTGGGACTATTCATGAAATTTCTCTCAACGGAATTTTTCTCATTATTGCCATAAGTATAATAGCACCACACACTTCCCTTTGATTATTGTTGTTAGGTGCCATTGAGTCTGGTCTGATGCATAGAGACCCTCATAGGGTTTTGATTGGCTTATTAGGGATTGCTTCTGGAGTGGGTTGCCATGTCCTTCTTCCATTTTTGTGGTGCTGGGAATGGAACCCAGGTCCTTACAGAGTGCACAGCAGCACTCTACCAACTGAGCTAAACCCCAGCCTCACTTCCCTTTGGTAGGAATCATTTAATGCAGTTTTACTGTCACATTTATTTCTGCGATCCTTTGCTTAATATTTGTCTCTTTGTTTAATATTTGTCTCCTCTTTAAACATTAAGTTATTCTAAATCAAGATCCCTAATCACCCTTACATCCCCATCATCAGTCACATGCCTGACACGCAGTAGGTATTCAATGATGACATGTTAAATAAAACTTTCTTTCAAGGGCTGGGGACATAGCTCAGTAGTAGAGCATTTGCCTAGCAGGTGTAAGGCCCTGGGTTTGATCCCCAGCATCATGAAAAATAAAAACTAAAAATACTTTGTTTCATTGTACAATTGTGGATAGCAAATGAAATAATTATAAAGTGTTTAGCTCTGTGTCTGTACAGAGCACATCTTCAATGCATGTGGGACACCATTATTATTATTGGTGTTAGATGAATATCTATTAAGTGAATCCATATGTGTCACACTCTTTCACGATAAGATCACTAGGCAATTCAGATTTGGAGAAATTCATTTTAATGGTTCAGTTTGTAGTGCTCAGGCCTAAGGAAGTCACTAAAGTCTGGTTTCTCAGCCAGAATAACAATTCATCAGTGTAGAGTAGAAGGTATACTTTTTCCTATGAGCTAGGACTTGCTGAAGTGAAGTTCTTAAAGCACAGATATAATAGTCAGAAAGTTGTCTGTGATCTCTGAATCATAACCAAGGATGTTATCTATTGCAGGATGTGTGACACAGGCCTTCCACCCACTCTGATTCCACCATTATATATAGTTTTCTGATGGTAGAAAAGTTTATGTCCACTGAATACCAGAACTGTTTCTCCCTCTCCCTCTACCATTAGAGATCTGTCCTATCTATGCCTAATATAATATTCAAAATGAAAGGAACTTTCAGCATTATCTATTTCCTTATACCCAACACCTGCTTGATAAATGATGAAAATGAGTTTCAAATAAATAACTTTTCTGGGGAAACCTAGATAGATAGTAGCACAGCAAGGGTCTGACTCTGGTTTCCTAACTTTAGTCCTTCTAGTTCACTATTCTCCTTTATCTAGTAGTCCCTATTGTGGTCATCTGAAAAATGCCACCCCCACCCAACGTTATTCACATCCTGATCCCTAGAATCTATAAATGCACCTTGTATAGAAAAACTGTCTTTACATGTGTGACTAAATTAAGCATCCTAAAATGGTGAGATTATCCTGGTTTATTAGATTGGGCTTTAAATGCAATCATATATATCCTTAAGAGATGGGCAATGGGAGATCAGAAACACACAGAGGTGATATGAAGGGGGAGTGGAAAGAGGTCTGATAAATCTGTCCTTTAAGATTGGCACAATATGATCACAAATCAAGGAATACTGGCAGCCACCAGAAGCTAAAAGAGATAAGGAAGTAATTCTCCATGAGAGAATTTGGCCTGGTGATACTGCTTTGGGGCTGTTGGCCTCTAAGACTGTGAAACAATAAATTTCTGCTATTGTGAGCTACCAAGTTTATAGTAACTTGTTATAGCAGCCATGTTGATGTTAGGTGCCATCAAGTTGATTCTGAGTCACTCTATGTACAACAGAATGAAACACTCCCTAACATTGTGTCATGTTCAGCACTATTGTCAGTATTTCTCTACTATTCATAGGGTTTTCTTTTTTGTGTGTGTGTGGTACTAGGGGTTGAACCCAGGGCCTGGACCACTGAGCTGCACCCCCAGCCCATTTTGTAGATTTTATTATTTTCTGAGACAGGATCTCGCTAAGTTACACTGACTGTCTCTGGTCTTGAACTTGCGATCCTCCTGCCTCCGCCTCCCTAGCCGCTGGGATTACAGGCGTGCGCCACCATGCCCGGCTCATAGGGTTTTCAATGTCTGAATGTTCTGGGAGTGGGCTGCTGGGTCTTTCTTCCAAGCCTATAACACCTGATATTCCCAGGCAATCTCCCCCTGTGAAAACAGACATTGTATTTTACTAATTTAAAAAAATGATAGGCTCATGATATAACTTCAGGGCAAAATATTTCATACACAGACTATCCTGGAAATTTCACCTAATGCTTCATCTAAAATCACAAATGTCTCAGAGTTAACTGGAATTTAGTTTATTTTGTATTTTATGTATAGTTAGAAGGGATTTTTGCTGATAATTTTTAAATGGTTTAAGAAACACCCTTTTCTTATAAGCAATGCATATACAGATGATCACTTATTATGTCACTCTTTCAAAAAATTGTGTATGATATTATGGTGCTGTTATTAGCTTTGGTTGTTTCAGAGGGTGATTTTTTTCAAACTTTCCCCCAAACCAGGATATGGTGTTTTTGGAGGAATTACACTCCTGACAATCTCCCTAGCAACAGTCTCTCACTCTCTTCATATGCATGGATTCAAATCCATTGCATAATCTTGGTTTGCATGTAATTGGCTGGTATTTTATGACATTAAACAAAACAACTCTTTTAAAATTTACATCTTAAATGTGTGCAAGACTGCATTGCAAAGGATTAGTTATCGATAGGTTGTCTTTTAGTTTTATAAAGAAGCACAATTTAAAGTAAATAACAGAATAAAAGAGTATTTATTGCTGAGTGGATGTTCTCCTAAATATTTTAATGGAGAGAAGAGTTCTTAATGTCCAGCAGGGTATTGACCCAACCAAAGGCCTTTGTGATCATTAATAGGTCACATATTTCTAGGCATTAGTTTCTAGTGGCAGTGAGTTTCATTATTCTGGAATTGTATTGATTTGTGTCAGTATGTTTATCAGAAATTCCATATAGTAAATATATATGAAATAAATTCACTACAATTTACACAGTTAACTCATGAATAAAAAAATTACATATTGTGAGAAAGTGTGTATATTTATCTGCCAGATATTTTTATCAAAGAAACAGAGTGAAAATCTGGCATCCACCACTAAAGTAAGGAGGAAATACACCCAAGCAACAGGGAAGGAAGTAGAGGTCATGTTTTTTCAATGAACAGCAAGAATCTTCATTAGTTAAGCACTAGAAAATTGCCAATTTTGTAGGTCAAAAAAGTGGTAGAATGTTAGCAATTCCCCGTGGTTCAATTTAATAGTTCACTTAGAATCCACTGGTCTCAGATGATAGGAAAATGATCCCATTCAAAGTTATGCCATGAACACTTGACTTGTTACAATCTGTTTTACCACCTGGTCCCTTTGAAGCAATTTACCTTTCACAGGCCTACCAGAGTTGTTTTTAAAAGAGTGGGTGTCAATATTCAAAGAGAGGAGTCAGGTATAATATTATTTATCAAAAAAAAATGACTTCTGGGGTTTCAAAGTGATTGACCTATGCAGAACAATTTTAATACTCAAATTTTTTAATTAAGTATTTTGATTGTGCATATTTGTGGGGTACAGAGTGGTAATTCATTTCATATATACACTGTAGTTATTAAATCAGGATTGTTGACACTTCAGTGTCCTTAAACATTTTATAAAAACAAAAACAAAATTTTTGATTTAAATGTAATGATAATTGTATATATTTATAAAACATAGTATTTTTTAAATTGTATAAAGTATACAGCAGATCAGAAAGAAGGGAGGAGGGTATCAGCCAGTGGGAGCAGAGGTTGGTGAAGCAGGGATGGGGAGGAGAAATAATGTAGAGGATTAAAGAAGGAGAAGAAAATCTCAAAATACAGGGTGCAACTATATGAATACATGAAAAAAAGGAAGGAAGGAAAAAAATCAGTGAGAATATAACCCATGATTGCATATGATTTTCATTACATATTGATTAAAATCACTTTTTTCTTCTTTATACTGTTCTGTAAAATATCTAAGATGATGAATGTGTAGGTAAAAGTAAATTATTGTTGTTGTTAGGTGCTGTCGAGTCGGTGTCTGACTCATAGCAACCTTATGTACAACAGGCGAAACACTATTGTCAGTGCTTTTCTGCTATTCATGGGGTTTTTAATGGCTGATTGGTTGTTTTTGGGAGGGGGGGCAGTGGGTCGTTGGGTCCTTCTCCCAAGCCTACAGCACCTGGTGTTTCCAGGCAGTCTCCCATCCAAGGACTAACCAGGTTGGGATTAGACACCACAGTGGTATGGCTTCAGACCTTAAAATTGATTGGATAGTTGCATCATGGATACAGCAAATGACTTATCCCACTAGCATTTATAAATAAAATGTTTCAAAAGTATACTGAGACTCATTATAGGAATTCCATAAAATTGCAACCTCTATTTTGCACTTGTTCTCTCCTTCTTTACCCTCGTCACCCTCCTGCTTTTCCCATTTCCCTCCCCTCCCCACTAGTGCCCTCTCTGTTCTGATGGGTTTCCTTGTTAATACTCAAATATTAGCAAATATTATCAAAAGACAATTAGAATAAAGAATGAATGAGACTTGAACACAACCTCACCTAATACCCTTCTCCCAAACCCCACCCAGGGAAAAAAGAAGTTTTTAGCCTTTTCTCTGTCAGGCTATTCAGGCTGATCATTTGGGAAAGCCAAGTGAAGGATACACCCCCATCCCTTAGACACTCGTTATTTTAAACGTTACTTACATTTAAACAAAATGCTTCCATTCAGTATGGGGACTTCCTCTCCTTCTTGCAGAAGTTGGTTGTTGTTAGGTACCTTTGAGTCGGATCTGACTCACAGTGACCCAACACTGTGTAATGCCTGGTACTATGTTAGTGCTTCTCTGATATTCATAGGATATTCAATGGCTGATTGTTCCAGGATCATTTCAGGAGTGAGCTGCCAGGTCCTTCTCCCATTTTTGCAGTGCTAGGCATTGTACCCAGGGCCTGAGGGAGTATAGACCAGCACTCTACCAACTGAGCTAAGCCCCAGCTCACCTTGCAGAAGTAAGGGTTCATTTATGTCAGTTGATTCTCACAAGTCCCTCATCAAATAAGAGTAATGATGGCATCACACTGATCCTTGATATGAAGGCTAGTCAGAGCCCATGTAGCAAAATGATGTCGTAGTCCATTATTAGAGGGGAGATCAATAAAGGAGTAATTAACAACAGTGTGGGCATAGTATATTAACACCAAAAGAGAGTGCCCTCCTGCAGGGCTAGTCTTGATCCATACCGTGAACATTTATAGGTCTGAAGGGGTAGGAGAAAGAAGTGGTTATCAGGAGGCAGAGATGAAGGTAGAAGAAAATGGGAGGTGGGTGGAGCAGCCTATCTGACAAGAACTCTGACAACTCTACAGGAAAGGAATCTTTGGAATGAAAACCCCAAAGTCTCTTTCCTGCCTCCATGTCCTATTGGTCCTACATTTCTCAGAACCCACTGTTAGGCAGAAGCCATAAAAATCAGCCAGGGCCATCCTTATAGGCTAGTCTCCTGGGCAGTGGGCAGTGGAGAAGGGTGGGGAGTGGACCTAAGGGACAAAAGAAAATATCCAGCACAATTCTCGATATTTTCATGCCAGCCAGTCAAAGACAGATTTAAATACTGTGGGCAATAAGTAGTGGCAATGCATGCCTTAAAATGAGTCAATTTCACGTTCTTTGTTATTGGAAACAGAGTGGGTGTATACACAGGGAGGGAGAAGAGAAAGTAGCTAGTACAGTATTTATTGTGTGTCTGTTATAGCCCAGATGCTATTTTGGGTGACTTTCAAATGTGATCTGAGTTAATTCTCACAAAGGTAATATGTGGTAGATATATCACCATCCTACAGATAATAATGTGGAGGCTAAAAAACTTAATTTCTCTAAGGTCATATCCCTAAAAGGTAGCTGAGCTGGGATTTATATAGAATGTCCACGCATATATGCAATTAGAAAGCTGAAGGCCTATATATGTGAATATTCAGTAAATATACATTAAAAGTCAGAAATGCCATGTCTTCAGTATATGGTGGCTTAGTATCCTCCAAGAGACTGAGGTTTCACTCAGTTGATGGAGTGCTCCTCTGCACTCTCTGAGGATCCCAGTTCGATCCCCAGTACCGCAAAAACAGAAGGATGTGGCAATCTACTCCCAAAGCAATCCTGAAACAATCAGCTATTGAAAACCCCACGAGGGTCACTGTGAGTTGGACCTGACTTGACCAAACAGCAACAATATCCTCCAAAATGTACCACACTACTTGACATCTCATAGCTCATTTGCATATTGTTCCCTGTGCCTACCATGTCCTATCCCATCCTCTTCCTTCCTCTACCATTTTCACCAATCAAAATCTTTCTATCTTTCAAGGACAAACACAGATACCATCTTTTCTGAAGAAAATCTCACTGATTCCTTAAATTTCTTCAAATAGCAGTGTCTCACCTTTGCTCTCCAAATATTTCATTCAGAATACCTATTATCATTAAGTTTTTATGATAGTGAGTTGTATATGTTTGTCCTTCTTCCTTAGCCTGTGTATTTATTAGACATACGTGGGTTTTGCCTTCACACCTCCCCTTCTTTTGGTGTTAGTATCCCAAGTTTCTTCTGGAGAACTCCCCCCACCCCATGCTTCATCCCTGTGGTTTGGTTGGAAGTGTGTCTTCTCCAGCTCCAGGATTAGACATGTAACCCAGTCTTGGTCAGAGAACCACTTCCTTCTGGACTCAGTGATTGGCTAGGGACTGGGCCCATGACACAGCCAATACTAATCAAGGATAATCCCTGGACTTTGGTGGAATGAGCAAGGGAAAAGAACAGGGGGTAGGTGGGAGCATGGGAATCTATTTTCTTCAAAAATGTAAGCCTGATGCCATAAAATCTGGAGCCACCAAATAAAGAAAGTCTGTGTAGAAGTGAAGCAGTTGTGGGGGAAATTGGAGTGAAAAGGCTCAGAGAGGCCAAGTCCTGATTTGCTTGAATCACTTTGGTGCTTCTTGGTTTAACCAAGAGCACCCCAGCCTTTTCACATCAATGAGCTGATACATTTAAGTTTTCAGATACTTCCAACCAAAAATTCCTAACTACACATACCAAACAGAGCATCTAGCCTTCTGGAGATGCTCAGAAAATGTTCCTTCAACTAATTAAATAGAATCCTTACACACTGACATTTTTCCATGTGTCAAGGTCCTAAAACCAAAATCAAGTGGACAATTAAATTTCATCCTTTTCCACTGGGTTTTAAGACAGCACTTGAAATGTGTTTGGTAAGAACAAGCAGGACTTTATGTCCTCCTCTAGCACATGACACAACTAAGATACACTGTGGTTAAATACCGCATGAGGCAGCAAGGGCCATGCCTGACATTTTCAAGGCATTGAACACTGATGATGAACCTGCTGATATGCTCAACCTATATGTTACGCTGTTGCCATGAATCATTTCACTGTGCCCATGAAATAAAGATGTTTCCTACACTAACTGTGTAGTAAAAATTAGGTTGGGATTATCCTTTCTAGTCTACTTTATTCACCCTTATCTAAACTCATTTGTAGCTGGGTATTCTCCTCCAATAATAGCAGATAACACTTTTTGGTATATATGGACACTTATAATCATTCCCTTAATTTTTCACTTAATCCAAAGCAATGGGCTAACAGAAGCCACATTTGGAATTTCATAGCCAACAGGACCAGGGATGGGAGCCTGGAGTGAGTTGGGTTACTTTTTCTCCAGCAATCTGGAATTGGAGCAGAGATCAGGAACAGGAATGACTGAGTCATTCCATGTGGTTGGAACTACAACATGTGGCCTTGGGAGCTGTGGGTGGGCATCTTTCTCCACCATGTGGAATGAGGAACAGAGTGTGTCCGCTGAGACCGAGAAATGAAGCAGATGTACAAAAAGAAGCAGCAGAGATGGACAGAGTGTATTCCTGGGTCCTGCCATCTCTTTGGTTGCCTATTCTAGTATTTTCTGAGCCCTCACTCACTGCATATCTGCACACATTTCTCGTGTAACATCTCAGCATGTTTACAGTAGATCCTCATTTTTTTTTTCTAAGAGACAAGATCTCCCTTTGTTACCAAGGTTGGTCTCAAACTCCTCAGCTTCAGTGATCATCCTGCCTAAACTTCCCAAGTAGTTGGGACTATATGTGCACAACACCACGTCCAGCTAGATCGTTGTTTTGTGATTAAACTAACCTAAGTTGATATTTGGCCCAGGGATGGGAAAAAAAGCTAACTCATATCAGCCCCAAATTTCTTAAAAAAGGGAATTACCCAGGTGAGAAGAAATACCCCAGTTGTAGGAAACCAAATGAAAATCCTCAAGAAGAGATGCAAAAGTCATTCCAAAACCACTATAGAGGTGTCTCTTAGCTTTCTCCATCTGCCAGCTGTGTAGAGCTGACATAGCATGGGCTTGCTCCGTGGATCCACACAGTTGCTGAAAGAAGTTCCTTCTTGTGGAATTCAGCCTGCAGCTGAGCCAGTCAATGTATTCCCAGTCAAAAATTCCTTTCCTGGTCCTGTCCCATGACTTCATAAAGTTGTCTTTACACAAGAGAAACTCCCAAGCTAAGAGATGGCATGTTTGTATCATTGCTGACATGTAAACAACTGTTCAGATGGCCAATTAAGTAAGTGGCCCTTCCAAGTATGGGGTGCATCTGGTGATTTGACAGCCATGCCCAGCCTCCATATAGTTGGAAATCCCTAGCCTGGCTCATTAAGGAGAAACACCCATGATTATTGTGTCAAAACACATTAATGGATTTTATTCTGGCATTGCAGTTGCTTACTGGCATTTGCTGAAGCTAAAAAGATTTTAAGCCATAGAACCTATATTTCCTGCAGGTCTTTATTTGAAACTTATATGCAGCATAAAAGTGCATGAGTGTGTAAGCCTCTGGCTAACTGCCCAACCCAGAAATGAATCAGCATCCTTATAAAAAAAAAAAAATCCATCCCTGTCTTTTTATCTTCAATAAAAAGATGACCTTTCCCTTAGTTTAATTGTAAGAAAATTACCCATGTTATTTGACATCCTTTTAAAATATCTGGATAAAGTACAAATATCAGATTAATGACATCTACAGATGATACTAAATTGGGAAATGTTGCTTTCATTATTAAATGCAGTGGTGTATCAGACAGCCAAATACAACAACAGCACAAATGAAAGGGAGAAGGAATGAAGCAGAGAAAGTTATGGCATGTTTTTCAGACACGAAAAAGGAGCTATGAAAAATGCAAATGGTTCTATAGCCCATAAGTACAGTGGGTGGTGGACAGGTGAGGCACCTGTGAAACCATGTGGACATGTAGTGGACGCCCTCTAACAGTCTGCACACGCTGGGGAATGAGATCTGAGCTATTTTTAGATCCACAAGTAGGGGCATTGTGTCTCAGAACAGATAGTCTTTTCTTCCAAGACTTTAATAAAACCGCACCTGGCATAAGGTGTTCAGTTCTGGAACTGCACCAGAATGACTTACAAAAGACAAAAAATTCTTATATGTGAAATTTCAGGCATTTTTTTTCCTAAGAAAAAATGTAGCCATCCTTATTTTTTCTGTTTTCGTTGATTTGGCTCATACTTGAGTATATCTGAAAGAAATCTGGATACCCACTAGGCATCCCAAAAGTTAATATTTGCAAGCCCAAGCTCTGGTCTGTTCCCCAACCCCCCCATTAAAACATGCCCTTTCCCCTCATCTTGATTACTAGAGTTCCATCCCCTGCTGGTTACTCAGACCTTAGAGCAATCCTGGACTCCACTCTTTCTCTCAATCCATATGTCTTGTCCATAATCAATTCCTGCTGGGTCTAGCTTCAAAATAGATCCAGACTCTAACCATGTATCACCACTTCCATTGCTACCAGGCTGACATGGATCATGTCATCTCACTTCTCAAAAGTCCCCAGGGGCTTCCCAGATCAGGGTATCCTTGTCAAGCAGACCTCAGGTGGTCTGGCACCCCTTACCTCTCTGATTACATCTTCTCCTCCTACACTCTTCTCTCAACTCTGCCCACCTACTGGCCTCCTCTCTGTTTCTCTAACACCAGGAAAATTCTACTTATGTCTTTGCACTTGCAATTTAGTGTACCTTGAATCCTCTTGTCCAGATATCCACACAGTTCACTCCCTCAGGCCTTTACTCCAAAATCACCTCTTTGAGGAGCCATTTTCTGGTCATCCTAGGAAAATTTCAACCCACAGGCATACCATATGGCCTTTTCTCTCTCCCTGCTTGCTTTTTCTTCATTATCGTTATTCCTTATTATTAGCTAACATACTTTATACTTTCTTTTTGTATTCATTGTGTCTCCTCAGATGTATAACATCTGAGCATACATTTGATTTTTTGCCTGTTTTATTCTCATACCCAAAACAATGGCATTTGCCTAGAAGGGGTTCCTTAAATACTTACTGAAAAGCCAAATGGAATTTATGCCTGTTGGCATATTGGTGATGCTAAATTTCATAAATAAAATATTTGATTAGAGTTAGTGAATTCTAGAAAATTTCTAAGTTCACCTCTAAATCTATGGCAGAGCTAGGCTTTAAGTAACCTCCTGTGTCTATAGTGTAAGTTGCAAACCAAGAAGCTAAATAGCATTTTCTACTCTGGCACCATGTCTAGCTAGAATGCCACTTCATGATTTTTTTAATCCCAGGAAATATATTTATAGACACATGCAATGGCTAAGATAAAAGTCTTTTTAAAAATCTCAGAAATAAGCCAGATACAGTGGCACACGCCTATAATCTCAGAAACTCAGGAGATGGAGCAGGAGGATTACAGGTTCAAGGCCGGAGGCAGCCTTCATAACTTAATAAGACCTTGTCTCAATATAAAAAGTAAAAAGGGGCTGGGAGTTGCATTCAGTGGTAAAGCACTTGCAAAATATGCAGAAGGCCTTGGATTCAGCCTCTTAGTACCTAAATAAACAAATAAATAGATCTCAGAAATAAGGAAAGTGGAGCACAAAAATGTGAATCCAGTAGAAAGCACACTGACCCGAAACTGGACAGGAACTGACACTGTTGCTTCCTCAGAGCCTGTCAGTGTCAACTCATTCAGCACTCACAACTACCCTAGGAACAGAACTATTGTTATTCCCTTTCTGTAGGTGGGAGAACCAAGGCGGAGAGGGTGGGAATAAATTGTTCAAGGTCCAGCATCTCTTAACACATGGTGGCTAGGATCTCCTAGCAGACCTGGCTTCAGAGCCATGTACCATGACAGGGGTCCTCAAAATTTTTGACTCAGGACACTCTTCCATTACTAAAAAGTAATAAGAACCCCAAAAAGGTTTGTTTATGTGTGTTGCCATATTCAAAATTAGAACTTTTGTTTTTTAAATATTTCTGCATTAAATCATTTAAAAATAATAAACTCATTATATGCTGACAGAAATAATATATTTTAAAGAGAAATAATATTTTCCAAGAGATAAAACATTTGGTAAAAAGGTAGCACCATTTTATATGTCATATCTGACTGAACTGAAAACAGCTTATCATATTGATCGGCAGGTTGGTTTAGGCATTAGCAGGTGATATGGGGGAAAAGGGGATTAAAAATGACTCCTGCCCTTTTGCCATGATGAAGCAGCCACATGTGTCTCTAACGGTATTGAAAGGACATTTTCAAATGGGTCCCACCCCCAACCCACACCATCGAGCCATTTACAAAACAGAGACCCTGGGCCCACATCTCTCTAGGCACCCAGAGCTGGGTGCCCAGGGCTGATGCCACACTGGGCATGCCCTGCTTTCAATAAAACTAGGAGGAACACATACCTGCTCTCTCTTTTTTCCTTCTTCTTTCCTCTCTGAGGAAGAGAAAACTCATCTTTCTCTACCAACCACATGCACATCTCTCCTTTCTCTCGGGGCCATCATCTTCTCTGTCTGTCTAAGGTACTTTTCTCTCTAAAAGCCTGCTTAACTCTGTTCCTGGGAAATAGAAATATCCGTACTCAGATTTACCCAAGGAACTCAGTTTATTTTAACTTCCTTTGCAGGTTTACCTAAGCTTTTCCACATTCCTCAGTCTTCTCTGTAATTATTTCTTAATGGTGTACTATCTTTAATAAACCTATTCTGTACTCTCTATTATGACTTCTGTGTTGGGTATAAATTCTTTTGTATGCCAGACACAAGGACTAGAGTTTAGCTGTCAGGTTTCCAGACCTATGTTCCAGACCTTCCTCTCTGCACTCCTTGCAAATCTCTGGTAACAATATCAGCTTCTATCTTCAATCTTTTTGATGTGGTGTTCTGACTGAAGTATATAAAGAAAATCCAACTCACACAGGTACAACATTAGAAAAAAGGGGAACAATTTAGTGGCTTTTTAAGATCAGTGTAGCTATTATTTAATAGTACACAAAACTTGACGAGATGTTTTCATAAAGATCAGTTGTAACATGGAGTCTGAAACTCTTATCAGTGAACTTTTCATGCTCTGTTATAGTAAAATCGTTGAGTCCATCTTCTATTTTCATCAGTTCTTCTACTCATGAATGATTTTTTAAATGTTATGCAGTGGACATTTGGAAGATATTGGTTCACTGAGTTTTGCCAAGCTCAAAATTCCTTTTAGAAATCAGTCTCTTAATGTCACCACTAGTCACATTTTTAAAAGTCGTAAAGAGTTGAAGAGCTGACAAGCCCATGGCAGCAGATACAAGTTTTCCAAAAATTCTTATTATTCTTGAAAGCTTTTATTGTGTTATTGGCAACAATTACTTGTAGGGTATTATACCACAGGCTTTTATGAATGAATATATATATATACACACACACACACACACACACATATACATACACACATATATTATACATGTTATTGTTGTTATTAGGTGCCATCGAGTTGAGTCCTACTTATAGCAACCCTTATAGGGTTTTCAATGGCTGACTGTTTTGGGATTGCCTTGGGAGTGGATTGCCATGTCCTTCTCCCATTTTGCAGTGCTGGGAATCGAACTCAGGACCTCAGAGATTGCAGCACAGGGCTCTACCAACTGAGCTAAATCCCAGCCCATATTATACATATGTGTGTGTGTGTGTGTGTGTACATATATATATATACACATATATACACACATATATATACACACACACATATACACACGTATGTATGTATGTATATTAGGTCCAGTTTCATTTATGGTTTTATCTTCTACAACTTTGTTTGTGTGAGTGTGTTTATAAGAAGTTCTCATATAATATATCTAGAGAAAAAGCTACTTCAACTCATGTGATTAACATGACCAATAAAAAATTAAATATTTTGCTGAGGCACTGAACAACTTTACTTACCATTGCTCTTGAGTCATCACTGCAAACGTCAACACAGTTTTAAAAAGTAAATATGCCTTAGTGTTATTATGAGAATTTTGACCCCTTGCCTCCTGCATAGGCCTCGGGCACCACAAAGGATCCACAGACCACACTTTGAGAACCTTTGCACTGTGCTAAGTGACCTTGCAAGTGCATGTACGACCTCATACAAATTGTCCCAGTTTACCTTCTCCAATCTTCAGCCTCCCCTGACCCAAATAAAATGAAGATACAAACACATAACACTGATCCTGCAAAATTATCTTGACAACTTAAGCCAATCAGATGTTAGGTTCTCAGCAAAGTATCTGGCACACAGAAGGTACTTGAAAATTGGCATCTGTCATGACTGCTGTCCAAGCCACAGCTTACTGGAAAGCAGACACTCAAATTCTGGCTTCCTGATTTCTGCCAGAGCTTTCCCTGTTACATCACACCATCAGGAGCAAAACAGATCTCCACAGGGAACATGTTACAATAAGGAGCAAAGTAGCTGAGTCAATTGAATTGATTCAGGAATCTCTCTGGTTAAAGCCTCAAGATGATTATGGAAGCACTCAAGTGAGATTGTTAAGAATTAATATGATCTGTATTTGGGTTATGAATTTGCTGTGTACCAGCTGTGTGACCACATACAAATTCTCTGACCCTCAGCTCTCTCTAGTATAACTTTAAACTTGGATAACAGGAATATCTATCCTAGGATGTTGCTGAGAGAATTAAATAATACACAGTAATAAGCTTAGTAAAGTACTAGTCCAAAGAAAGTACTCAAAGAGATGAGCTGTTTGTTCTTATGATAATAGTGACTATTGTTATTATCTTCATATCTCAGCTCATTATCAGTCCCTCAGGGAAGGCTATTCTGACCATCCAATGAAGGCATCCCATTTTAAGATCTCACAGTCTCTATTCCTCTCCTGCATTGGACTTACTGTACCTACACTATTATTCCTTATATGATTCCTTACATATGATTATGTGATTAAAGTTTGTTGTGCACACCAGGCTCCAAGCTCAGTAAAGACAGGAAAAGGGCCTGCTTTGCCCACCATTTTATCCCCAACACCTGGCACAGTGCCCAGCACAAAGCAGGTTTCAATAAATACTTGTTGAAGGAATGAATGAAATAGCAAATTTACTAGCTTGGCAAAGCATAGTTTTGCTCCATTATACACTATATATTCCTGAATGTAAACCGCATCCTTTCAACAGCTTTAGAGGGCTAAAAAATCAGATGTGGATTAGAATTGCATGCAGATTGGATTCATGGTCCAGAGCAGGGTTGAGAACTCGTTCATGTGAATCCAATCCACATGTGATTCTAATCTGCATCTGATTTTTTTTTAGCCCTCTAAAAACTGTTGAAAGGATATAGATTTGACTCGCGAATATATGGTAATTTATCTGAACTTCCTCCAGTGCTTTCGACTCCAAGGGTGATCTGTGGATCAGAAATGGTTACCTACACTGGAAACTTGTTGGAAATGCAGATTATAGTCCTCACTCCACAGACCTACAAATTTGGAAATATTCACCCATGCCTATTCACTAATCCCTAAGGGAGGAAAGAGAAAAAGAAAGAAGACAGTCACTAAATTTCCTAGGTAAAACAGTTCTCTCTTCCATAATTCCAGGTCTTATCACATTCCCAATACAAATATTAGTACAAATATTATCATTTCTGAAGACGAGCTGCATTATTTTTTCAGCCCCAACTATGCTGCTTGTATTTCCTTTTCACATAGGATTTTTTTTTCAAAAGACTATTTTGGCCTCAGTTGAATAATTTATTTCAGAGACTTTACATCCTAAAATATTCTCTGGAGGAGGAAGAAACATCATCTGTGCCCACTCCTTGAAAAACAGCCCCAACCCATGAAGATGGGTGTCATTTTAGTTATAGAGTTGCAAAATTTGAATGCCTGCTTGTCCACCACAGCCTCAGAAAAAAAAAAGAAAGAGAGAGAGAGAGAGAGAGAGAGAGAGAGAGAGGCACATAGCAAAGCCTCTCCTATTACCAAACCAGCGGTTTGGCAGCCCAGACAGATTTATAAAAATATTCATGGTGTCCTTTTGGCCCCTGAAAAAATTATAGCCTATTTTTTTAATGAAAAGGTTATTATTCTTAGGATTTATTCCCATGTGTGCATGGTAAAGCACATCCATCACTGAATAATGATATACAAGATCTCCAAGAAATTCAATGAATGCTGCATTTTCCTATGTTCAATCTTACACGTTTTGTGATGGCCTGGCTTTGACATTCTCTTTGCTGCAGGGTCCTCTGCTCTCCATGGAAGAAATAGGCCTGGCAAGCAGCAAAGCATATTTCACTCCTATATTAGTCAGCTGATATATTGCTGTGATGGAGAATCTGGCAGAAGCAAACGTATGGGTGATGAGCTATTAATTAAGAGCTCACAGTTAGAGGATCTTTCCATAATGGTGGCAGGACAGGCATGATAGTGGCAGTGGCAGCAGGGCCTGTGACAAATAAACTCAAGGCATGGTGGGGCTGGAAGCAGAGAGGTGGAAAGATGAGAGGCGCGGGGGGCGGGGGGAGAGAGATATTGAGATTGACTGGGGCTGCAGGTCCAGGTAAAACCCTCCCAAGCCCTGCCCTCAGGGATCTACTTCTGCAAAGCTAGAATCCCATCTTCCAAAGTTCTGTGACTGCCACAAAAAGTACCACCAGGTGGGGGCCACACGGTCAAACACATGACCTTTGGGGGACATTCACATTCAAATTATAACAGCTCCCCAAGTCCTCCCTTCTGTGCATTGGCCTTGTCACCTTAATGGGAGAGCTGATGATTAGCAAATGGCTTTTGGACTTACAGTCTCTGGTTCTGCAAGAACTGTTGCTTGCATGGGACTTTCCTCTGTCTGACCCTCTCCCTTCCATCTCCTGAGATGCTATAAGAAAGAAAAGAGTTGCTGGGTCTATAGAATCATCCCTCAAGTGGCTCTAGCCCTGTACTTGGAGTCCTTTCTCTAACTCTTCATTCGGGTCCCCTGCCTGCCCCAATCCCAGGCATGGACACATGTTGAGAAGAGGATGACTGGGGTAAAGGTACAAGAATGAGACCTAAACTGAAATTTGAGCTGTCTTCATGGTCTAGTCTAACTAGATGAGCCAAGGTTCCCAAATGGGGCCTTCTTCTCCATCTGAAAACACATCAGATAGTCCGGCCCAACATAATGTGAAGAAATTGGGGTTTAGAATCACATAGCTCAGAATTTGAACCCTGGCTGTTACCCTTGCTAGCTCTACTCCTTTTGCAAAATTGTGTTTTACTTTCTGAACTTTGTTTTTCTGCATTGTCAAAAAATACATAGGTGTATAATATCCCTTCATGGGGTTTTATGAGGATTAAAGGCAATTGTATTACCTAACAAAGCTGGCATGTTGACAACCCTCAGGAAGGGTTGGTTGGCATCTCTCTTTTTCACTTTTCTGCTAAGTGTACCATGATATATTTTCTTTGGCCCTGAAAATGCTGATGGGAGAAGAGAAAAAATAAGAAAGGAGCAAGGTGAAAAGAGAAAAGGAAAAGAAACATTGAGTTAGCACTCATCTGCACATAGGACTTGAAGAAAATTTGTCAGTCAAAATCTCTGCAGTTATGAAGTAACGGTTAAACAGGACTATTTTTTCAACACAAAGTCCACCACAGGCTTGTCTGTTAATCTTTTCCCATTAATTGAGCATTATTCTCATGTAAAAAGCCATTGGTGCCTGTCCTCCATAATTGCTATTGAAATACATTCACTTCTGTGACATCCATGCACTACATTAGTGGTCTTAACCAGAGCTACAGAAGAGAATCACTGTGGCTCACAGTCAAACTTTAAGCTTCTATCTAATGGCTTGGGGACCCTGACCCATGGCACCACCTTCTTGCCATCGTACTCTGGCTCCTTAATCAGAGAAGTAATGTCAAGGAGTCAGAAATACAAGGCAAGATTGATGGGGAGTTTAAAAAGGGACTCGTAATCCATGAAGTTCTTGGTGTCAGGCATCACAGACAAATTATAAATTGTAGCCAAGAGAGGATACAGTCTCAAGATGTCTGTTGAATTGTACTTCCCTAGATACTGGTTTTTCAGGAAAGAAAACTCTAGAATGTCAGGAAGGGACTCCTCCTGTCCTTTGGGGGAGTGTTGATGAGTGAAGTTGGTTTGTCTAGAATCATGGCCAGAAGGATGGGCTGTGTAGACTGAGAAAATTAAAAGTGAAGGTCCACACAGCAGCCATGAATGAGCATCATCAATTACAGATGGGCACTGATTTAGGCATCAGTCTACTCCAGATATTCCTGCCCACCTTGAACATTATACTCCTTAAAACATTTCTGCAGACTCTGATTATTTTAGAGTTTTTATACCATCATCAGCAGTTTCACTGTATGTTAACTTTGTAAAAAATGACAAAACTTGTCATTAACTTGTCCTCATGAGCTACAGTTGACTCTCCCCATAAATTTTCTAACATAATGATTAAAAATGTGGCTGTCCATTGTAACCAGTTGGGGATCTGATTACCAGGGCACACCTCATGGTAATTAAATGTGAATCTATAGGCAGGAGACACACACATCAGGACTCTTTTTTTTTTTTTTAAATAAACTTTCCAATTGATTCTAATATGAAGCCAAATTGGAGAACCAGACTCACATTTTAAAGGTGGATGAGTGGGGTAGGCCATAATAGACCTAACACAACCTTGAAGTGACTCGGGCAGGATGCTCAACATTGCTGGATCCTAGGCAATGGAGGGAAGCTGTACAAAAGTGCTCAATACTTTCTACATGTTTTATGAAACATTTTATGAAAAGTTAAATTTGCCTAAGTTGTATGGCAGTTACTCCAGGAGGCATAGTAGATAAGCTCAGAACTCTGATTTTTTATGATTTTTTATTAGTAATTTTTTAGTTAGTGTACAGATAAATGGTTTCATTATGGCAGTTCCATACCATATAACTGATCTTCTTAAAATCTTCACAAAAACCTAGGCATGGTGCCACATGTCTGTAATTCCTGCAATTCAGGAGGCTAAGCCAGGAGGATGACGAGTTAGAGGCCAGAGGCAGCATGTATTATAGACTCTAACTCAAAATAAAAAAAAAGAAACAGACTGGAAGTATAGCCCAATGGTAGAGCACTTGCTAAGTATGTGTGAGCCCTGAGTTAAACCCCTAAATAGCGCACACACACACACACACACACACACACACACACACACACACACACGCGCCCAAAAACCCACCAAACAAGAAAGCTTCACAAAAATTTATGCCCACATTCTCTGTACCAGGTACAACCCAAGTTGCTAATAATGTGATAATGATAATGATGGTGTTAATATTATTATAAATAGCAATTATAGCTAGCATTCACTTATAGTGTCTACTCTGGCCAACCACTGTGTTAAGCACTGTATATTTAATTATCTCATAAACACTGAGGTAAACATTACTAGCTTTTCCTTCCTATTGATGAGATTTAAAGAGGTTCAGAAACTTTGCCTGAGGTTACACAGCTAACCCATGTCAGAGGTGAGGTTTTAAGCCAGGGGTTTAAAATCTCATTTGGTGTGCAATGGTAAGTTAGGTAAATAAAGCAGTGTTTCACTTTTTAATTAAATTTTTATTATTATTTTATTTTGGCATCACCAGAACCAGCATAATAATAAGCCCTGGACATTTTGTATAAAATTTTGCTGATGGAGACATTTCCCTGTCCCGTTAGCCTGGTATGAAAAACTGTTACTTGATGTTTGTAACAAAATGTATTGGTAGATGCTCCGCGTGTTGTCAAAACACAAATAAGAGGGTATTTAACTCCCTTATATCAGGAGAGTTTTACAAAATCAGAGTATGTTTCTGGGAGACTTTAAAGACTGACTAGGGTCCTGCCAGAAAGAAAAGGAGGAAGCATATCCAGTGAAGTGAAAAGAAAAAACAAACACACAAACATGAAGATAGGAAGTGTTCTGGAGAAATGCTCAGCCTAGATCAGTGTCCCTAACAATTTAGTTCCCTTGGAACTACCTGGAGCAAGGTTCACTAGAAACCAACAGTGCCTATCCAGGGACTTATCAGGAAGCCTGTGTGAGCCTGAAATTTTGCATTTTTAATGAATTCTCAGGTGCTTCCTTGGACCACTTTGTTGAGAGCCCCTGGCCTGTCGAGGAGAATTGTCTGGAAACCCCCCACAGCTTGTGTGTATGTGAGAGGCACGCCAAGGTCAGCAAGACTTGCACCAAAAGAAAATTCCCGGAAGAGGTAAGGATTTCTTCTTTTCCTGAAAGGAGTAGTGGTTAAATTTTACTGTTGGTTTTGGGAGCAATTCATACTGAAGTTGTCCAGTGGGAGGAAACGGGGAAACCACAACTTGGGTCTGAAATGAGGGAACCTGGGCTTTTATTGCATTTCTGCCCCCTCACTGCCCCTATTCACAGGCGGGCGAGGGCCTGAGGCAAGAGGTGTTGAGACACACTAGCTCTTTTGTTGTGTGAGTGAATGAGCCAGCATGCCCAGGTCTCAGGAAGATGGCAAGTTACTGGTTTCTTCTCCATTTTTGGCCCTAGATCTGCTGACCACTGGTAAGTTCTTATACTTATTACCAAGGTGACCTGCTACCTGGCCAGGAGCCAGGAGCTCTTGCACAGGATGGCTCCCAGGCAAAAATAGAGAGGGCATAGGAGTGCCAGGCTATGTTGGATGCAGCTGAGACAAGATTATAGCCTTGTGAAATTCTTCCTTCCATTCCTAATTCAATTACCATGCTTCGCTTCTCCTTTTCCAGGATGGCAAAACCTAGGTTGTATCTGCCATGGCTGTATAACTCCTTCATAGGGCGTAAGCAACTCTGAAAGATCAGCCTCCAAAACTGGGCTCTCCCTCCAAGCCCCCTTCCCACCCAGGACAGACCCCAACCAGCTCTGGGAGTCATATTTGTCCAAGAGTTGAGGAACAAGAGGCTTCTAGCTCCAATTCCCCCCTTTTCTCCAGGTTGCTTTGCCAGCTGACACTCAACAGCTGGGGGTGTTACAGGTATGTCAGGTCCCTTCTGAACCCTCCATTACTGCCAGGGAGACAGGGCAGACAGACACCCACCTCCCAGAGGCAGAGAAAAGAAAGGAAATCTAGACATTTGTATTATGTGTTCCATCTTTGTCTTCATTTGTAATACAGCTCCTTGTTAGTCCACTGAAGTCTTCTGGGAAACTTCTAGAAGCCTGTTTGGCAATCCCCCTAGTTACCTGGCCAATAGAGTCCTGGAGACACTTGGTTTCCATTCTGGGATTTTCATTGTCCTGATGTTGATTGGGAAGGAGGAGTCAGAGAAGGATCATGCAGAAGACAAATACTGTGTGATACCGGGCAATCCTGTGTAGGGAGCTGCCCCCAAGGCCCCTGCTCCATTTCTTTAGAAGATAAGACCTTCATTATCAGTGTTATTGATGAGGCTCTGGCTTCCTTTCCAGAGATGAAGAATTTTTGTCATCATGTCTCTTATCCCTCACACGAACCCAATCAGGGGAGATTGCCTCAACAGAGGAGGCTGATTAAATTCACAGATTTATTGCAAAACCACTTTGGGAGTTAGGGAAAATGAGTTTCACTGCTAAGCTACCTGGCTTAAAAAAATAGTCAAGCTGTGAGCCTGTATCTTGAATTATCCATTCTATAACAGATCATAAAATACCCCCAACCTTCCTTGCAGTTTACTTGTCTCCAGAGAAGTTCCAAATGCTTCTTGCAGGCTCATAGTACCTCCCCAACCAGTGGGCGACAGGTTCAGTTTCATGGGACACAAGGGGAAATTCTGACCTGGCCATATGGTGGGGCAGACAGAGGTATAGTGCCACGATAAAAGTCACAGAAGAAGACTGTCCTTTGCAAAGCTTGTACTCCAGTGGGCAAGGAGACCTTGCTTTAGTTGGGTCCCAGAAAAGCTGCTGTAAGTTGTTGTTGTTGTTGTTAGGTGCCGTCGAGTCGGTATCCGACTCATAGCGACCCTCTGTGCAACAGGGGAAACACTATTGTCAGTGCTTCTCTGCTGTTCATAGGGTTTTCAATGGCAGATTGCTTTTTGGGAGGGGGTTGCCAGGTCCTTCTCCCAAGCCTACAGCTTCTGGTGTTCCCAGGCGGTCTCCCATCCAGGTACTAACCAGGCCTGACCCTGCTTAGCTTCCAAGATCTGACGGGATAGGATGCCACAGGGCTACAGCTGCAGGCCTGCTGTAAGTAGGAATGATATAAATAGAATCTGATTCTCCATAGATATGAGGACAGCATTGATGATACATTCCTGACTGAGAGCTCAATGCCCATAGTATTGGAGTAATAGCCAGAAACACTACTTTAAAATGCCTCACTTTTGATGATGATACACACGTCTTAGTTTTTTTTTTTTTTTTTTTTTTTTTTTTGGTTGTTGTTTTAGTATCATCTCTCAAATTGTTTCCTATAGCACACTAACATCACAGGCTACTCTGGAATAAGAAGTTTATGTGATAAAGTTTTGACAGTGTTGCATGCTATATGCCTCCTTGATTCACAATATGCCTCATTAATTCACAATTCACTTCACTGAATCCTTGATTCACGTAAGGATTGTGTGTCCATTGTTGTTGTTGTTGTTAAGTGCCGTCAAGTTGGGTCTGACTCATAGCAACCCTATGTACAACAGGTTGAAACACTCCCTGACCCTGTGCCATGCCCAGTGCTATGTCAGTGCTTCTCTGTTATTCATAGAGTTTTCAATGGCTCATTGTTTCAGGATTGCTTCAAGAGTGGGCTGCCATGTCCTTCTCCCATTTTTGCAGTGCTAGGGATCAAACCCAGGCCTCAGAGAGTGCAAAGCAGCACTCTACCAACTGAGCCAAACCCTAGCCCACAATCCTTATTAATGTTTAACAACAGCAAATATTTAATAAAAATTTACCTGAGCCAAGCACTAAGTCATCTTATGGATTTTTATCTAATCAAAAATTTTAAAGTGAAATAGACATTAATTTATCCCATTTTGCACATGAGGAAGTTGATGTTGGGAGTCATTAAAGGAGATGTGCAATGAAAACTAAAACGTGGAGCCAGGTTTCAAATCTTTCCAAGTCTGTATTCTTAACCTCTAAGCTTATCACTTTTCCACTGACTATATAGATATTTTCTCATGGTGCTGTTAATGTACTTTTTTCTATTAATGCTTTTTTTTTTTTACACAAGTGAGTCCATTTTTAACTCTAACAATCAGCTGTCTTTTGCTAGTATCTCTAATTTTTTTTCATGTCATTGCATGGAGCCTGGGTGGTGTCACTTTAGGTAATATCTTCCTCTATTATCAAGCTTTTGTACTCCCATCTTATTTGGCTTTTGCATGACTGCTTCCAGCACACTTTCAAGGATTTTCATCTGTATTGCTGACAGTTGCTGGATAAACAAAGATGTAAAGGAGACAGGCTTGGACTGAGTTTATTTATCCTGCCTTTGGCAAGGGAGGCTTTTTGTGCAAAATCAAAGTGTGTGAAAAGTAAAAGCACAATAAAAAATGATGCTAAGGGTATGTACTTAGCTCTCATGATGTATGGGATTTAGATTTCTTGCACCATCGGGACCTTAATAACGAGTGGATGATAGGTTATTTTCTATAAGAGATGGAGATGAGAAGAGAGAACAGAGAATGATTCTGTAATTTTTATTTCACCTTTTAAAAAGTGTTAAGATTGGAAACTGTTTGGTCTGCTAATGACCTTTCTAGTGCATGTATTTGCTCAAGAAATGGTTCTCCTGAGAGTGAAAGACAGAAGAATGTGAGTTGTTCACCATAGTCCTCTTAGGAGAAGCAGAGCTGAAAAGTAGGAGAGGTGTTGTCTGTGGTTCTGTAAGATTGCGCACGCTACCTAATCTCCTCCATTTTGCTTCACCTCACTAAAGTTGACTTCCTTGTCCATGTCTGTGTCCTGTGACTGGACTGACCATGGCTTTGCCCCTGTGAGCAGTCCAGACTAATGAGCACCTACACTGAACTCAGCCTTTCCTATCTTCACCAGTCGAAGGCCCTGTGTGACTTGGGTATTGTTTGCAAGGAGTTTTTTTTGTTGTTGTTGCAACTCTGGTTAATGCTCTCCATGGATTTTCTCCATCCATCTCCAGAATAGTCTTACAAGGCAGAAACCATGATTCGTTGTCCCTTATGGAAGAGTACATTGAGCCCCAGAGAGGAGAAATGCCTTGTTGAAGGACACTCAGCTCCCTCTCTGGACTTCTACAGTCTCCTCCCTCTACATCAAACACTTATCTCTACCTTTGTTACAGGATGAATGAGTAAAACTCCCCACTACCATCCTCTTCTCCCAGACTAGGTAGCTTCTGTTTCAGAAATGTAAATAGAAAAGAAAAATATTCAATCCACGTATTAAAAGTGAGTGTGTGAATGTAGATACTAACTGGGTAAGTAGGACCTCCGGTGCTGCTAGGAAAAAAAAAATCCAGAGATCATTTATTTTAGGGAAAACAGTAATTATATGACTATAAATTCTTCTGGGTACAATTGCCAAGAACACCAATGTTGCCTGCAGCCCAAGCAGACTTCCTCTTGTTGGACTATGGTTGAGATTTTAGAATTTGCTCTTTATTTCTCCAGCCTTACAAATTGTTCAAAAATGTCATTTAATTCTTTGAAATAACACATGCAGTAAGGCATGTTCTAAAACTTAGGTTATCTCACATAATTAGGAAAATACCAAAGAAAGAAAAAATAAGAGATGGGGATAATTATACTGCTTTCTTACAGGAAAAAGATTTTAAAATGAAGTAGAAGATGTTCAGCAATAGGGCTGAGTTTGTAGGTCAGTGTTAGAGCACTTGTCTAACATGCACAAGGCCTTGGGTTCGATTCCCAGCAGCACAAGAAACTATTCAGCAATAAAAAGAAATGAGCTTTCAAGCCACCAAAAGACATGGATGAACCTTACATGCATACTACTAAGTGAAAGATGCCAGTCTGAAAAGGCTACATGGTATATGATTCCACCTTCATGACATTCACAAAATGGAAAAACTATACATAGTCAAAAGATCAGTGCTTGCCAGGGTTGATGGAAAGGAGGGAGGGTGGGAGGTATGAATAGGTAGAATACAGGGACTTTTTATAACAGTGAAACTCCTTCATATCATAGTGCAGTGGTAGGTACACATCATCACACAAAACACATAAAATATACAATGCAAAGAATGAACCGTAATGTAAAATACAGACTTTGGTTGGTAATGTATTGATATTGCCTCATTACATGGAACAAATAGCCCACACTTGGCAAGACAGTAAAAAATAGGGGAACCTGGGTGAGAGAGGTAAGGGAATAGACAGGAACTCTGTATTTCCCCTTCAGTTTTTCTGTAAACCTGTAACTGCTCAACAGATTAAATCTTAATTTTAGAAAATGAAGCAGAAGAGAAGCACACTGCTTCTCAGCATCATAGCATCTCTACAGATGATAGTCCCCTTGCGAGGGGAAAAATATAATATTCTCAGTGCATAATAACATCTAAGTGCTCAGGTTGTGACAACCACAGAATATATAAAAGGTCAATTTAAACGTTTCACTGGGTTGGAAAGACAAAGCGGACTTTGTCCCCCAATAGAATTCATCCTCTGGAACCCTGGAGATGGCAGGAGATAAAACAATACTCTTTATCACCGGCAGATTAACCGGCAAGGGCATGTTCTCTCTATTTATCCTATGGGCTTCTTAGCACAATGGGCCTTTTGTCCTTTCACCTGTTGAGGGGGCAGGGGCCCAGGACAGAGGCGAAGTGGGGGTTATGTGAGGCCATGCAGTTCAGATTTCTTACCTGCATCTCTGACGGTACAGTCCCTTTCATAATATGCCCTCCAGTCAAAAGAACTTGGAGATCAGGCCTTCAGCATTCAAAGGGAAACAGGAAGGTCCCATCCTTACTTCAGGAGAATGATAACATATGAAAATCCTTGTTGGAGGGAAATAGAACAAAGTCATGGTATGTTTCAGCTTTTTGCTGGACATCAGGCCACAAGTTCCTTGGACATCTTGCTGCTTCTCTGCCTCAGAGAAGCACATCATCAGGCACAGTGTCAAGGCTCCACAGAGGCTTGCAGGATGAATGAACCTTGAGGACTTTGCATAAAAAAAGAGGACAGAAATGATTTGTTAAGATTGACACTGGATTTATCCATCTTTTGCCCTTAAGTTTCCCAGTACACTCTTTTTTCTTTTTCTTTCTTTCTTTTTTTTTTTTTTTTAATTCATATGTGTGTGGATGACTTCCTTCATTCTAAAATCCTGCTCAGAATGAGATGTATAGGTTTTGACTGCCTTCTTTTGGGAACAACACTAATTTTCTTTGGAGCAACCACCCTTCCTCTCTTCTTAGAGTACTTCATTTGACCCGAGGGAATGGTCTATGACCTTGGTCCAGCCAGTCAGAGCACTGTTTCCCTTTGACTTCAGAGGTATTCAGAGAAGAGCACATAACTCATTCTGGAGCTGTGAAAATCCCTCCTGGAAATTCACTGTCATGATTCAAAGTGTTCTCTTATGCCAGGATTGATGACTTGGTAAAATGCAAGCTTAGAGTTACAAGTAGGCTTCTTAATCACCATTGGGGAAAAATCTCCTGAAAATAAAGCCAAAAATAGAGGAAAAGGGAGCTAAAAGATAGAAAGAGAACAGTACTGGTGGAAATATTTGAGCAACATGAACCAACTAAGCCTGAAGCCATTATGTTTGCTGGGACTTTTGAGGAAAAAGACCACTGAATTCTCAGAATTTCATTACACCAGTTGTAATGTACAGTCTATCTACTTTACCCTTAGATTGAAATTTTGCCTCTATTGTTCTTCTATATATTCATGTCCTTCAGATTAGGATTCAGTAGAAAAATTCTAACTGGGAGAAGATCTGTCCAGAGCCTTACCCATTTCTCTTGACTCTGTCACACCTCCAGTAGGATGAAGAGCATCTGAAATGGAGAGTCCTAAAAATATCACTACCAGATTCCAACAAAGGGCAGAATTCTCCATTGTTAAATATTTCACTATACTGTGAACTTGAATATTTTTTATTTTTTATTTTTTATTTTTGTGCTGTAGAAAAAGTTGGCACATGGCAGAGTACTGATGAACAGATTGAGACATCAGGGAATGGGCCCTTGGGCAGTACCTGGCCCACATGGCCCAATGCCACCACTCCCTATCACTCTTCATGCTCCATTAGATGTAGTGGTGGAGCTCAAGGGCTAGGGCATTTTGGACTTAACAAATAACCTCAGTTCATGGATGGGAGTGAAGGAGGAAGAAAAATGCTCTGCAGTTCTTTATTCGACTTTAGCCACTAAATCTAATAGGAAGTAACATTCACTGAGCACCACCATAGTATCCATGTTCTTAACTACTCTTCAGGCATCATCCCCTTTAACTCATCTACAACCATACCACCTTGGGGTCCAATCTCATTAGATCTCAGAAGCTAAGCAGGATCAGGCCTGGTTAATACTTGGATGAGAGACTGATGGGAATACTGGATGCTGTAGGCTTGAGAGAAGGACCTGGCAACCCACTCCCAAAATAATCAGCCACCGAAAACCTTACGAATAGCAGAGAAGCACTGTCAATAGTGATGGCCATGACACAGTGTCAGGTAGTGTTATACATAGTGTTGCTATGAGTTGGACCTGACCCTCTGGTACCTAACAACAACAATATTATAATCTCCACATCACAGTTGAGGCAACAGGGCCTAGAAACCCTACAGAATCTGCCTTGGCTTGCCAAGAAGGCTTCAGAGCAAGTAGCAGGATAGAGGCTTTCATCCACAACACAATGTTGCCTTCTTTGTAGCAAAGAATAGAACAGTTTCTCATCTTTGGCCCCAGAACTGTGAAAACAGATGTTATAACTGGAAGGGAGCTTCAACATTGTTTGTTGTTGTTGTTGTTGCTAGGTGCCATTGAGTCAGTATCCGTCTCATAGAGACCCTACGTACAGCAGGCGAAACACTATTGTCAGTGCTTCTCTGCTGTTCATAGGGTTTTAAACGGTGGACTAATTTTGGGGAGTGGGTTGCCAGGTCCTTCTCCCAAGCCTACAGCACCTGGTGTTCCCAGGTGGTCTCCCATCCAAGTACTAACCAGGCCTGACCCTGCTTAGCTTCTGAGATCGGATGGGATCAGACTCCACAGAGCTACAGCTGCAGGCTCAACATTGTTTAGCCTGATGAACAAGCTGAGGTGGAAGGAAAGCAGGGACTTAAAGCAAGTTAAAGAACCAAGCACTGAAATTCTTTTCCAGTGAACACCCTCTTTGGGATGTATAGTACACATACTGCTCCATATACTCAGTTGTTCAGTGAGCACCAGCATTACAGATATACAACGAATTAAACTTCTAAAATACCTCCAAACCACTTAGCAAATTGCACTGCACTGAGATGACCTCCCGCTCCCTCCAGATTGCTTAGATCTCCCCACAATTCATGAATTAAAGAGTTAATGCCTGGCCTCATGGAGCAGGGGGCAGGGGTTGCTGAGGATTCTGCTCCTTCCCAGTGACCAGCATCCATTCTGAATGGTCAAGCCTCTGTACTCTAGGTTAAGTGTTTTTTAATATGAACCCTTCATTAAGACAAAACCCAGCACAGAAAATAGGGATAAATTTTAGCCCTTATTTCAGTCATTAACACTGTTATCCCAAGGTAAGAAGTGGACAAAAGCCAATCTGCTAACTATGCCCAAGATAGAACAGGGACTGGGAAAACAGAGGGGATAGATCACCTCCACCATTCAAGGGGTCCCCTTCCAGGCAACATGCAAGGGCACTGGAGGAAGAAAGACCTTCCCCACAGACAGGAAGATGTCAGGACCTCTGAATTGTTTGTGTGAGGTGAGGTGGCTCTTGTCTCTCTCACTTGTTTCTTCATGGAACAGCAGAGCCATCCCTCACATCATGGGAGCCGGATTAACAAATGGGAAATACACAAGAAAGCTCACCAGACACAGGGATATTCAGGCCCTAGTTCCTTTTGGGTCCATGGGAGACAGAAGCCCACATCAGCTCTGCAGATGGCTAGAGATCAAAAAAGACCTGGGAAGTCACTTTCTGATTCTTCTCAGCTGCACAGATGGAGACAGAATTATTGATGGAAGAGGTGGCCTCATGCATAGAATCCCCAGCCTGGAGCCACTGTGCACTGCTAGCCTATGTGCACACCATCTCCATCCCAACATCCTGCCTTCCTGAGATAATGGTTTTGCAGAGGACTGACTGGACATTCTAGTATGTGTACCTCTGTTCTGCCTTACCTGGCAGAGCAATTTACAGGATTTATAGGTCAAGCAATTCTCATCTGTGATCTGATGTGCACATTCATATTCCATCTATCAAGAACATTTGTGGACCAGAAATCTGTTTCAGTGGTAGCCACAACTTTCTTCTATACTCTTTGAAGCAGATGGTATCATACAATGGTTGAATGCAAATACAGTGATACCTCAGCATTGGAACTGCTCTGTGCTTGAACATTTTGGCCCTCAATCAGTACTTGTCAGAGAATTCTTATTCAGTCCTCAGCCACTCACTTGGCATTTGATGACCATGGTAAAATTTGCAGGAGACACCACGCTAACCCGTGACACGTCCGGGTGAAACAAAGGTGAAAGCATCATTTTGTGCATCAGTGTCAAGCAGGAAAGACCTTTCTGGGTGCTGCGTTCACAATCTCGTGGGTTTTTTCATGGCACCCAAGAACTTTCTAGCACTAAAAGTGAAGGAAAGAAGAAAACAGTAAGAAGAGCAATTGGATTTTGAATTTAAAAAGGAACGAATTGCTAGGTGTATGAGTGGCATCTATGGGTCTGAATTAGCCATGCAGTATGTTACCGGAACCAATAAGTGCACAGACATTGTTTCCTGTGGGAAAAAAAGTATTCCGTACACAAGCTGATTGGCACTCCATCAGTCTTACAGCACAGACTGCGGAGGAGCGCTGAGCTATCGCTGCGTAGGAAGGTTCCGGAAACTCACCCACTTCATCTTCATGAGGTGATGTCCTTGTTTTCTGAGTGTTAGTTTTCATTTCTTTCTCTATTTTAGCCCCTGCGCCAGACTAAGCGTTCCAACTGGCACGTTATGGTTTCTCTTTTGCTAGGTTTTGCAATTTTAATTATTTGCTTAGTTCCGCGCGTTCCCCCGCCCCCGCCGGAGGGCTCAGACCCGCTATTCTCCTCAGACGCCCGAGGCCTGGTAGAGGCTTTAGTTTCACAGTGAGTTTTACTGAGACCTGAATGAATGTTGCAAGACCTTGACTTTAAGTCTTAGCTATTTATGGAGAAGGACTCCTAATTGTCACTAGAATATGTAGGAAAGGCACTTAAGACAGAAAGTCACACACATAGGTCAAGCTCTTCAGTTCCGCCCATTCAAAAAATACTCCTACTTCTCTGTCTCTCCCCCCCCCCCGCCCCCCCATATTCCCCATATTCACTCCTACACTGTGATATTAGGAAATCTCTGTTCCACATTTTGGGGACTAGTTTTTGTAATAGGTGCATCACTAACTTTTTCTCACACTGGAAAACCCAGAACAGAGGGGGCTAGGTCACCATAAGGTTCTGTGAGGTAACTCAGGGATTTGTAGAGATGTAAGCATATCCCAAATCACGCAGGTGGACATCCAGAAGTTGAACATGGCCGCGTGAGTACAAAATGTGAAGAGCTTCTTAAAGATACTACAAATTCTCTCATACATGTCACAGCAAAAGGTGGAATCTACTTTGCCTTCCCTTGAATGGAGGCAAGACTCAGTGGTTTGCTTCTAATGAATAGAAAAAGGTAGGAGTGACCTTGTTTGACTTCCAAGACATAGTTTGAAAGGGTGAAATGGCTTTCACCTGCCTTTCTCATGGGACATACACCTGTAGAGTCCTGAGTCCCGTGTAAGAGTCTGTCTTTCCTGAAGCTGTCACTTTGTGGAGGCCAAATGCAGAGACCGTCTAGACAGAAGAACTGCACCTGTCCAAGCCTTCTAGCCCAGCTACTTGGCATGAGAATGACAAGGATTTGAGCAGACTATAGCTTCACCTACCATCTGAATACAACTTTATGACAAACCGAACCACCCAGCTAAGCCACTCCTGGATTCCTGACTGGAAAAAACTAGGGGGGAAAAAACATAATCATTGCTGTTTTAAGAGGGTTTTTTTTGTGGTGTTTATTACAGAGCAACAGATAAGAAATCCTTGTATGCATTTATGTTTATGATTGCATTGAAACTATATTTATTACAGGCTTCAGCACCTAAGAACAGTAATATCAAAAATAAGAATGGAAGTAGACTTCATAAATGCATTTTGAGGCAGGGATACATTTTCTTTCCAGCAGTTCAACCAGAGAAAAATTATAGAAAAATGATTCATTATCATCCCCAACTTCATGTTTCAAGTGAACTGTATTCAAAATAAAAGAAAGAAAGAGAAAGGGAAAGAAAGAAAGGAAGGAAGGAAGGAAGGAGGTGGGGAGGGCGGGGAAAGGAAAGGAAAAAAGAAAAGAAAATCTTTGTTCAGTCATCACCATAGGCATGAGGCAAGCAGCTACTGGGTTAAGCATCCGCATGACTTTGGCATCTACATTTATCAACTCCAGTCAATTTTAACTGTATTAGGCTGTTTTTTGTTTTTAATTTTTCTCTGCTTCTGTTTGGCTTTTATACTTATTTATATCTAGCTTTATATTCTACATTAACATTCCAATAAGTCAACATGAGAGAACTGCAGTTATTTTTCTTTTAAGAATAATCTTAAGATTGAGAATCAATTTGGGAAGATATTCCAAAAGACGTAGTGTCAAGTAAAAGCATTGAGTACTTTTGTGAGACAAAAATTAAATTATCACCTTAAAATAGCCTGTTTTAACTATAAGATAGTCTGTGTAAGCAATATGATAACCACAAAGCAAAACTCTATAGCAGATACACAAAAAAGAAGGTATAGATACCTGTAACACACTATCATTTCATTGACTGCTGCTAAATGAAATAGTAGCTACCAATATTTGCCCTCAAGCATTCTTCCTAATTCTCCACATATGAGGCTGTTCATTTGTAAGACTTAGGGTCTGTATATCTTCCTTTAAGCCTAATGTTTGAAAACCCTGTGGGTGACAATGACATTTTCTATGATTGTTAGTACTTATGGCTGACTTCTTTCATTGACAGTCATTTATCCTTCCTGTTTACCAGTTTGTGCCAGAAGATAGCCACTTGCCTTTGTGCCTTTGCGATGCCCCAAACTTCCCAGCTTAAAGTTTTGAGTAGGGCACTTAATCTAGTGAATAATCATTTCTTCTTTCTTTTTTATATTTGCGACAACAAAATATAAAATATGTTAATATTTTAAACACATAGTTTTGATTTAAGGGGATGATTGGTAGAAGATATAACAAATAGGTTTCTATTACATGCTGTGAAAAATATCTAGAAGTAGTTTTATTTTAAAAATAGTAGATTACTAGTTACTATAGTAAATAATATTATTGTAGTCTTGAAATACTTGCATAATATGGTGTTAAACATTTCATTTATATGATTTCATTTAACCCACACAGCTTACCCAGTGACTTAAGTAAGATTTTCATTTTACAGGAGCTTGGATGAATGGTCGTTTTTCCAAAGTCCACACAACTGGAAATTGAAAAGCCAGTATTGAACCCAGGTATGTCTGCCCTTATCAACTTGGTCTTCTAAACTCTCTAAATTTCTTTCATTGTCCTTGTTTGCCTTATTTGTTGTATTTCACTAAAGCTAAGTTATCATCATTTGTAAGATGCTCCATTATTTATGTACCAATACAACAGGCAAAGGCTGACAAATTATGACACAGTGCTTTATCGGTAGAATTTTTATTTTATACTGATCGAAAAGTATTATATTTAATAAATACTAATAAATAGACCTTGTTAAATATACATTTTTATCTAACATTGCTGCTGTATACATTTTTAAAAAGGAAAATATAAGAATCTTGCTTTTCTGAATCATTTTGTAGTTGAGGGTCTTCAGTGTCTGTGTTTTATCTGCAACGTCATTCTCCATGTCAGTAGACCATACATGATGTAGCATTTCTTTTAAAAATATTCCAATGTGATTGAAGTTTTCTCCTAAAATGCTGTCTTTCTTTCTACAACTTTTAATAGATATGTGCAGGCAAAGTCAAGATGTCTCATTTAAATAGTAAAAAAAAAAAAAAACACACACATGTTAGAATTAATGAAATATAGTATTAGGATGTTTCCTCTGGACCATGTTAAAAATCATAACATCATAAATTTAAGGAGTATTTTATAGAGCTTTGGTGATATTGGGCATCAGGGTGTAATATCAGACTTCAGCCTGTTATGGATTATTAGAATTCATTTATGTTCCTTTACTTATATTATCACCCTTTGTTGAATGCTTACAATATATCAGGTTTCAGTCTAGTCTTTGCAAACATTAACTCATTAAATTCAAGGAAGATATATATTTCCCATTGAAGAAGGTAAGGTTTAGAGAGTTTAGATAATCTGTTCAAACTCACATTGCTTCTTAAGTGACAAAGCCAAGATTGAACTTCTATTTTTTTTATACCAAACTCAGTTCTACTGACTACTCTGCTACCCTACCATCCACATAAACACACACATTGCCAGTGTGAGAATTGGCAACTAATATTAATGATCCTTATTCTGTGCCATGTAATAAGGTATAAGGGAAGTAATAAACTACTTCCCTTAGCCTTCCCTTTGCTTGCACACAAGTATATAAAGTGCCATGAACATGAATTTTTATTGAGTCCTCTCCCCAAGGCCAAATATTAAAAATAACCCTTCAGGGACTGATCCAGAGGTAATGGGCCAGTATTTCTTTCCAGCTTGGCTGTGCATCATTCCCATGGCCATCTTGCTTTAAAGGTTCCTGGGGAATTATCTATAAAAATAACCATAGAACTGGTTGTATTATAGGATTCTTATAGTAGCTGGGTTCAAGCATTCTTTTTTTCTTTTAAAACCAATAATCAGAACATTTCATCTTGGCAATCATTCTACAGGAAATTAACGTTACTTCCTTCACATGTTTATGGCCTATAGTATGAAAGAAAGAAATATGTGTACTTGCTTAATGTTGTACCCAATGCAAAAAGATTTTATTATCTAGCCACTGTTCTATATAGCCATGCTTAGGTAATTATTTTGCTTTTAAAAAGAAAAAAGTACAGTCATCTCTCAGTATTTGAGATGAATTGGTGCCAGAACCCCACATGGATATTAAAATCCAAGGGTGCTCAAGTCTATTACATAAAATATTATAATATTTGCATAACCTACACACCTTCTCTTATATACATTTAATTATCTATAGATTACTTATGATATCTAATACAATGTAAATACTGTATACATAGTTGTGCTGTATTGTTTAGAGAATAATGACAAGGAAAAATGTCTGTACATATTCAGTTGAAATGTAGTTTTTTTGAACAGTTGAAACCCAAAGTTGGTTGTATCTCAGGATGCGGCAGGATCAGAGGAATTCTGATATTTTATAATCTCATGGTCAGTGGCACAAACAGTTATCTATATACTTGTAAACTTTATGCCATGTAAGTAACTAATGTAGGAATTACTTGCAAAATGAAGTGAAGCATCTTTTATAATGTTGGGTCACCAGTTCTGCAACAGTTATTGTCTTGTAATTTGGTCCAGGTGTTTGGAAACCAGAAGACAGGCTCTGATATTTCTAGGATTTGTAAGCCCAGACTCTGTTGGAAAAATGTTACTTTCTAAGAAGACTTTCAGATACTATGAACCAATGTCTAGGCAGATGGGTGGCATTGTATAAGAAGATATACATGTTCTTGCTGCCATTTCCTGAGTTTAATTTTCTTGTACCATCTCCTCTGCTACCCACACTCAAAATCATTCTTGCTTTTTCCTCTTTAGTTCCTCCAGCCAATTAGTCTCTGAGTGTTATTAATTCTACCTGGTTGTTAATGCTTTAATCTGCCTCCTTCTTGTCACCCCAACTTCCCCTCCTTCCAGTCAGATCCATGGCATGGTGTGGTGTGGCTCACCCAAACAATTGCATCAGCCTGTGCGTGACCTACCTGATCTGTTATGCCTCTGTTCCTGCTGCTCATCATGGGAAAAATCTCATCTTATCACTACTTGGCTTAAGCTCTTCAATGGCTTCCTGTAGTCTCCAGATAAGGGTTCACATCCATTGTACAGCTAACACTGCCTCTCATGATGAGGCCTTGTTAACTGCCTAAGCTCCCTGCTTCCTCCCCCTTTCTCTGCTTCAATCAACTGGAACTCATTTCAGCAACTCAAAAGCCCTTACACATGGGGTTTCCTTGCCTAAAATAGCCTTCTTTTTCAAGTCCAAAGTTAGATTTTGCAACCTCTTACAGTGACATCTTCCTTGCCCAGGCTGGTTTTTTATGATTATCCCTTTGTTGTTGTTAAATGCTGTTGGGTGTGGTCTGACTCATTGCTATGAGTTCTGTGTGCAACAGAATGAAATACTAGCCAATGTTGTGCCACGCACATGATCATTTTTATGCTCAGGCTCATTGTTGCAGCCACTGTGTCAGTCCATCCTGTTGAAGGTATTACTTTTTTTTTTTTTTTTTGCACTGACCTGCCGCTTTCTGAAACATGATGGTCTTCTCTAGGCATTGGTCCCTCCTGACATGTCCAAATATGTAAGATGCAGTCTAGCCATCCTTGCTTCCAAGGAACACTCTGGTTGCACTTCTTCTAGGACACATCTGTTGGTTCTTTTGGCAGTCCGTGGTATATTCAGTATTCATCTCCAGCACCATAATTCAAAAGCATCAATTCTTCTCCCATCTCCCTTACTCAACGTCCAGCTTTCATAAGCATGTGATGTTGATTTCTTGACTACTGATTCTGTGGGTATTGATTGATGAACTAAGTGAAAAAAAGTCTTAGCCTCAATTTTTTTCTCCATTTATCATGAAGTTATGATTATTCTACTCAGCCAGAAATTTCTGGAGAGCAGGAACAATCTTTTGTTCTCGGTTGCATGTCAGGGCAAGGGTTTCCATACTAAGTATAGCCCTGGTGACTCAAAAGCTGATGGGAAGTGGGGCACATGTGCACTCTATAAAACTTTCAAATTTGTTCTACATTTTTAATGAAAAATATTTGTTTTGTTTTTGTTAATAACAGAGGCACAAAACTAGGTTAACCATAGTCTTTGTTCCATCATATAGTTGTCATTGGTACTCATATGACCTACTTATATTTCTTTTGCTAGTTATTTTATACCCTGATCATCATCCCCAGTAGCTACGATCTTCAGAGTAAAGGCTGGGACAATACATGCTTAGCATGCTCAAGGACTTAGATTTGGTCACTGGCTGTGTAAAAACAAAACAAAAACCAGAAATTTCACAGTAGCTGACATCTATACATGTAATATTCTAGTCTGTTATTTTGCATCCCTACACATGAACTTGCCTGCAGCTATAGCCCTGTGGCATCCGATCCCGTCAGATCTCGGAAGCTAAGCAGGGTCGGGCCTGGTTAGTACCTGGATGGGAGACCACCTGGGAACACCAGAAGCTGTAGTCTTGGGAGAAGGACCTGGCAACCCCTCCCAAAAATCAATCTGCATTGAAAACCCTATGAACAGCAGAGAAGCACTGACAATAGTGTTTCCCCTATTGTACAGAGGGTCGCTATGAGTTGGACAACTACTCGATGGCACCTAACAACAACAACATACATGAATATGCATATTAAAATCACCATTCCCTTACTTTTTAAGTAGTTTAATTACCTTTGTGTTTATTTTCTCAACATTTTGTTCTTATTATGATTATTTTTAACTTTATAAAAATGGCAGCAGATTTATATAATATTTGGAGACTTTTCACACTTAATATTATATTGCTGAACCATCGATACTGTTTTATGTTGCTTTAGTTCATTTGCTTTGTCTACAGTATCATATTCCATTTATGAATATATCACAGCTCAAGCGTACACTTATCCAGTGATATGCTTTTGGATTGTGTCTAAGTTTTTGTCATGTACATGTCTCCTGTACATGTGCAAGCTTTTCAATGGAATATAAATGCTGACTTGTACAATATGTCAATCTTTAACTCTCAGAGATAACGCTAAACTAGAATTCAGTGGAGTGTCATGAATTTATCCTTTCTACCCGTGACATAGAGCTGGGATTTAGCTCAGTTGGTAGAGCGCCACCCTGCAGTCTCTGAGATCCTGAGGTCGATTCCCAGCACCGCAAAAATGGGAGAAGGATGTAGCATTCCACTCCCGATGCAATCCTGAAACAATCAGCCATTGAAATCTCTATAAGGGTTGCTATGAGTAGGACACAACTCAACAGCACCTAACAAGAAGAACCACCAGTGACATATATGAGACCCTATGGATTTACATCTTTTCCGAATTTTGAATTGTCCATTTTGACCATTTAGGTGTCTACAAAATGGCAGCTCATGTGATCTTGATTTTTATTTTCCTGATTACTTATAATATTGGACATTTTCATGCATTTATCATACATGTGTTTGTCTCTACACATATTGGCATCTCTGTTTCTTGTCCATTTTTCTACTGGCTTCTTTATACTATTCTTAACTGATTTCTAGGTCTCTGAACATATTGATTGTAATTTTTTATAGACTGTATGTACTTATTGTAGATTCTCTTATTGTAGTTGGCAACTTAGCTTTGCAATGTCTTCACAGTGTCCTAATAAGTAAAAAGTTAAATATACAAATTTATCAATCTTTTATACCTGTGGCTTTTTGTCTCTAAAGAAATATTTCTCAATCAGTAGTGGTTTCCTTTTTATGAAAGTATCATAAGGTTTACTTTAAAACTACATTTGTGCTGGGTGTGGGGGCACATGCCTGTTATCCCAGCGACTCAAGAGGCGGAGGCAGGAGGATAGAGAGTTCAAGACAGAGGCAGAGTGCATAACTTAGTGAGACCTCGTCTCAAGATAAAAAGTAAAAAAGGGTGAGGGGTGCATCTTAGTGTTAGAGTGCTTGCAAAGTATGTAAGACCCTGCAAGACCCTGAGTTCAGCCCCTCGTACTGCAAAAAATAAAAAAACAAAAATAAAAGGTTTTTTTAATTAAAAAAAACTATATTTGAGTGAAAATGAGACATTTTAAAGGAAAATAAGCTAAAAATATTCCAATATACACAATAAATAGTAAAATTCATAACAGTGATATGTAAAAAATTGAATTTTGGCAAAAATAAATCACATCCTAAGATAAAGAATAAATCTATGTTGAATGATTGAGTCCAATTATTCATTCAATAATTCAATTAACATATGCTTCAAATGATTCAATTTGACTGCATATTCAGATCCTTCAAAACTGTTTGGTGAGATAATTTGAAAACACTCAGTTAAGAGGGGTACTAGTGGTTGTATGCATGTGTGTGTAAGAGAGGGGAAAGGAAGGAAGAAGGGTTGGGAAAGAAAAAACCGATTGTAGGTATGTATAGAGTATTCAAAACCAGTAAAAGAGAAGCAAATGTATGGATATTCATTTTACACCACATGTGAGAAAACCAAGATGTAGACTATAGCTTCAGCTAGAGTGGAACTAGATTCAATCCTTCATCCTTGACTCCCAATGGTTTCACTTGTCAGTCAGCTGTAAGAATATGCATCTCATGGTAAGCAGTATGTCTTTGCATTTACCAACACTTAAATATTAGCTTGCATATTTTTTCTATTTGTTCCCAAATCAGAGAATGTAAAATTCCTACTCCTTTGTGTTAAACTCCATACTATTCATGATATTCAATAGTTGTTGTTGTTGTCGTTCAGTGCCATTGAGACGTACCCGACTCATAGCGACCCTTATAGGGTTTTCAAGTAAACTTCTGGACACTGTAGCTATAAGTGAAATTAGCCAGTTTCTTGACTCATCAAGATTATGGTATAGGTTTTGCTCTGTTCAAGCTGCTTTTACACTAGAGCCTACTGCTGTCCCTACTTCCTTAAGGTGTGAGGTCTGTTATGTGCATTCAATCAGAATTTACTGGAGTGAAATAAAATACTCTGTGAAAACAGGCTAACTAATAAGAACATTCACCCTCTGAGTTGTTTAAACAGATGGTTTGTTTTTGAAAGACAGGAAAGGGTGTTAAAAGAAACTAAAAAATAGGATTTGAGTTGAACCTCTTGCTATTAGGGAAACTGTCTTTGCAGGCTGTCTTTTGTGGTTAGGTTGAGCAATTCTACCCCATTTTCTAGGACTGTATTTTGGAATACCTTGATATAGGTATTTTTTACTGGCTTATCTAAAAGAGACTTTGGCATACATGATATAATTGTATAGAAATATCATAGTGAAACTCATTATATTGTACACTAATTTTTTTTTTTTGTGGTACTTGGGGGTTGAATCCAGGGCCTCACACTTGAATGCTTGGCAAGTGCTGGACCACTGAGCTGCATCCCCAGCCCATTTATTTATTTATTTATTTATTTATTTATTTATTTATGAGACAGGGTCTCGCTAAGTTACACAGACTGCCCCTGGTCTTGAACGTGTGATTCTCCTGCCTTTGCCACCCAAGCCACTGGGATTACAGGCATGCGCCACTGCACCCGGCTTTATTGTACACTAATTTTAAAATAAGAAAAATAAGCATAAAAAAGACTTTTGCATATATTGTAAAAATGTTGTTCGGAGCTAAAGAAAGAAATGTTAAATACCACTCCATCTACAAAGCTATCCATGACCTTAGATAACCCCCAAGTGCATATACCCATCTCTCTTCACTCTTTAGCACAAGGCAGGACATACCAGCATGCTCATTTTGATGTAAAATTATGAGATAAAAATATTGATATAAATCTGCCCTTTACCTAAAATATGGGATATGTATGTAACTATCTCATAGTTTATTCATTTTCCTGTTTATGAATGTTTGGATTGTCCTTAGATTTTTGCTATTGCAAACAATGCTTTTATAAATTAGTATCATCTATTGTATTAATATATTCAATTTGTAATTTTGTGTTTCATCTTTGGACTTATGTCTAGCAGTTGCTTCATGCTATGTTTCTGATATCATATGCAAATATGGAGCACATATTTTTGTTGTAGATAGTGGGGTCTTAAAGTAGGGTAAGTCAAATTTTAGTAAATACCACCAAAGGATTATCTGAAGTGATTATATAAATTGTGCTCCCATTGCAGTACATCAGTATAAACCATTCTGGTGGCTTTGTAGTGAAATCACACTGCACTTCTAATTTCCATTTATGTGATCATTAATGATAGTGAGGACTTATTCAGAAATTCATTGTTTATTTGATGTCACTTTTTATGATGTTCCCATTCAACACTTTTGCTTAATTTTGTTATCATGTATTTATTTTGTATTGATTTGAAAAAATTATACACAAATGTTTCCAAACATATAAACAACAGGGCCATAGGTAAACAATTAAATAGAAGTATCAATAAAAGGCAAACTTGTCTCATTGTCAGTCTCAGAGGTAAAAATTTAACATTTCAGTTAAATGTCATTATTGTAGGTTTTTAAAATGGACTTATCACAGTAAAGTAGTTCCTTTTTCCTAGTTTGCTACCTTTTATCATGGAAGCATTTCAATTTGTCAGCTGCTTATTCTGTAACTACTGTAATCATATGATTTTTTTTTTATTACTATGGTTAGTTGCTCTAGAACACTTTTCATCTTATAAAACTGAAACTATACCCATTAAACAGTAACTGCACATTCTCCTCTGCCTCTGAAACCACTGTTTTACTTTCTGTCTCCGTGATTTTGACTACTCCATTTTATGTTAGTGGACTCATATGGTATTTGTCCCTTTGTGATTGGTATATTTCATGTAGCATAATATCCTCAAGGATCATCCATGTTGTAGCACAATACAGTTTCCTTCTTTTATAAGGCTAAGTAATATCCCACTATATGGAAATAACACATTTTGCTTATCTATTCATCCACAATGAATATTTGGTGGCATCTATATTTTAGCTGTTATCAATAGTGATACTATAAATGTTGTTAGGTGCTGTCAAGTTGGTGTCCAACTCATAGCAACTCTATGTACAGCAGGTGAAACACTATTGTTAGGGCTTCTCTGTTATTCACAGGGTTTTCAGTGGCTGATTGTGCTTTGGGAATGGGTTGCCGGTCCTTCTCCCAAGCCTACAGCATCTGCTGTTCCCAAGTGGTCTCCCATCCAAGTACTAACCAGGCCTGACCCTGCTTAGCTTCTGAGATGTGACAGGATCCAATGCCGCAGTGGTACAGCTGCAGGCACTATAAGCATGTTGTTATGGTAGTTAGGTGCCGTCGAGTAAGTATCTGACTCATAGTGACCCTACATACAACAGGCAAAACACTGTTGTCAGTGCTTCTCTGCTATTCATAGGGTATTCAGTGGCAGCTGCTATAAACTTAGGTATGCAAATATTCCAAGACTCAGGACCTTGTTTTCATTTCTTTTGGTTACATACTCAAAAGTGGAACTGATGGGTCATAAGGTAATTCTATTTTTAATTTTTTGAGAAACCACCATATAGTTTTCCACAGAAGCTATACCATTTTATATTCCCAGAACAGTACACCAGAGTTGCAATTTCTCCACATTTGTGCCAACACTTGTTGTTTTCTGTTTTGTTATGTTTTGTTTTCAGTAGTGGCCATCCTAATTGGTATGAAGCAGTATCTTATTATGTTATTGATCTGCAGCTCCTTAATGATTAGTTATGTTAGATATTATTTCATATGCTTATTGGCCATTAATAAATCTTCTTTGGGGAAATGTCTATTCGAGCCCTTTTTCTATTTTTGATAAGGACTTTTGCTGTTGAGTTTTAGGAGTGCTTTAGATATTTGGGTTACTAATCTCTTATTAGATATATGATTTACAAATATGTTTTCATATTCTATGGACTGCCTTTCTACTGTGGATAGTGCATAAAATTTTTAATTTTCATACCACCCAGCTTATCTAATTATTCTTTTGTGGCCTGTATCTAAAAAATGTTATCCATATCTACAAAATGATTGGCAGATCCAGTGACATGAAACTTTTGTCCTCTGTGTTCTTACAAGAGTTTATTGGTTTGGTTTTATTTTTAGGACTTTGACCATTTTCAGTTCATTTTTGCATATGGTGTTAGGTTAGGATCTAACTTCATCTGTTTGCACATGCATATACAGTTTTCTCAATACCATTTTTGAAAAGTCTGTCCTTTCCCTACTAAATGGCCATGACACTTCTGTCAAAAATCATTTGGCCATATATGCAATGGTTCTTTCTGAACTCTTCTATTCTGTCTTATTGGTGTATAGTCTGTGCAGTTTTCTTTATGCCAGTACCATTCTGTTTTAAATTTTAATAAGTTTTGAAATCAGAAAGTGTTAATCCTTAGCTTTGTTGTTTTTTTCAAGATTGTTTTGACTTTTCAGCATCTGTTAAGATTCCATATGAATTTTAGTATGAGTTTTTCTATGCCCACAAAAAATCCCAAGTTACTGGGAATTTGATAGGGATGGATTGCACTTAATATGTTGAAAACATTGGATAATGTGGGCATTTTAACAATATTCCATCTTCTAATCCATGAACATGGGATATGCTTCAATTTATTTATATATTCTTTAATTATGGGCAGTAATTTTTTATTGGAAATTTTTAATGTATAACTTAATGTGTTTCATTCTGACATGCATTTCATTGTGACATTTCTATATATGCATTTCATTGTACATTGCATAGATAACTTCCCCCTTACCCTCTTGTGCCCATCCTCCCCCCTCTCCCACCCCCTCACCAATGGCCTCTCTTCTACTTACATGTCTTTTTGTGGGAATATTTTTCTGTATACCCTTGCATCCCAATTATGATTTAAGTCTACACTTCTTTCTGCAGTGATCTATCTTTTCACATTGTCAGCAGTATTACATGAATGATCTAGCCCATTTGCATTGTTACCATCCTTTGGTATTGTTGGTATTATTATAATTATTTCCCAAACTATTAAAGTTGGGCTGTTTACTTTGAGGTGGACCTCTCTCTCATTCCTTGCTCCTCCTTGTCCCTCCTTCCCCTCCTGTCTTCTCCCATCATCACTCCCTTGTGCTAGATCCTTCCCTCCTCCTTCCTGCTCCTTGAATTGTCCCTTCTCCACTAAGTTTACATTAGCTTTTTATTATGTTCCAATTTGTATATAGGATTTTTTCCTTCTTCAGTAATTTTCATTGTAAAAGTCCTTCACATATTTGGTAAAGTTAATTGCTAAGCATTTTATTCTTTTTAATGTTATTGTAAATGGAAATAGTTTCATAATTTCCCTTTCTAATTATTCATTGCTAGTGCATAGAAATGGAACTGATCTTTGAATGGTAGCTTTATATCCAGCTATTTTGCTGAATTCATTTAGTAGTTCTAATGGGATATTTTTTGTAGGACCTTTAAGGTTTTCTACATATAAAATCACATAATCTGCAAATAGATCTAATTTTACTTCTCTCTCTCTAGTAAGGATATGTTTTATTTCTTTTGCTTGCCTAATTGCTCTGGCTAGAACTTCTAGTACTGTGCTGAGTAGAACTGGTAAAGTTGGGCATCTTTGCCTTGTTCCTGATATTAGATGAAAAGTCTTAAGTCTATGTCCATTGAATATGATGTTTCCCATAAGTTTTTCATGTATAGTGCTTATTATGTTGAGTTAGTTTCCTTCTCTTCCTAGGTTGTTGAGTGTTATTATCATGAAAAAGTGTGTTATATTATGTTATCAGATGCTGGGCACAGTGATGCATTCCTGTAACCCCAGCAGCTTGGAAGGCAGAGGCAGAATGATAACAAGTTAGAAGCTAGAGGCAGCCTGAGTAACTTAGAGAGACCATATCTCAAGATAAAAAACTTAAAAAGGGAGTTGGGAGTGCAGCTTAGTGGTAGAGCACTTGCAAGGTATGGAAAAGGCTCTGAGTTCAGCCTCCCAGTACCAAAAAAAAAAAAAAAAAAGTTATTAGATCCCTTTTCTCCACCAATTGAATTGAGAGGGTGCAGTCATTTCTTTCCTTTCATTCATCTGTGTTCATATGTTAAAAGATCCTTACATTCCAGGAATAAATCACATTTGACCATAATATATAATCCTTTTGATATGTTGCTGCATTCAGCTTGCTAATATTTTGTTGAGAATTTTACATTAATGTTGATAAGGAATATTGGGCTGTATTTTTATTGTGGAGTCTTTTTCCGGCTTTATAATCAAAGTAATGCTAGCCTCATAGAATGAGTATGAAAACAGTCCCTCCTTTTCATTCTTTCCTTATGTTTGAGGAGGATTGGTATAATTTCTTCTTTTCATGTTTTGTATGGGGCTGGGATTTAGCTCAGTTGGTAGAGGGCCACTCTGCAGTGTCTGAGGTCCCAAGTTTGATTACCAGCACTGCAAACCTGGGAGAAGGATCTGGCAATCTATTCCCAAGGCAATCCTGAAAATAATCAGCTATTGAAAACTCTATAAGGGTTGTTAGAAATCAGATAGGACTTGACAGCACCTAACAATAACAACAGCAATGTTTGGTATAATTCAGTAATGAAGCCATCAGGTCCAGAGCTTTTTCTTTATTGTTTATTTTATTTACTAATTTTTTGATTCTTCATTCATTCTCCCTAATAGTTATATGCCATAAGGTCTATTCAAATTTACTATTTCTTCTGTTATATTTCTTCATGATCAAGTCATGATTTAATAGATATTGCATTTCTAGGAATATATTCATCTCATCTAGGTTATCCAATTTCTTGGTAATCCTTTTTATTTCTGTAGAATAGTAGTGATGTCCTCAGTTTTATTTCTGATTAATGTAATTTGAGTTTTCTCTTTTTTTGTAGTCCATGTAGCTAAATGTTTTTAAATTTTATCTTTTCAAAGAGCCAAGTTAGTTTCATTGATTTTTCTCTGTTCTCTATGTTGTTTATCTCTTCTCTAATCTTTATTATTTCCTTCTCAGAGCTTTGAGTGTAATTTGTTCTTTTTCTAGCTTCTTCAATTGTAAAGTTAGATTGTTGTTTTCAGAGCTTTCTTGTTTATTAATTTTAGTATCTATAGATATAAATTTCCCCCTTAGCACTGCTCTTGCTGTGTCCTATAAATTTTGGTATATTGTAGTTTCATTTTCATTTATCTCTAAGTACTTTTAAATTTCCCATGTGATTTCTCCTTTGATCCACTAGTTACTTAAGAGTATATTGTTTAATTTCCATAATATTCTGAATTACCCAATTTTACTTCTGTTACTGATTTCTAACTTCATCCTGTCATGGTTAGAGAAAATATTTGTATTATATCTATTTTTAAAAATCTATTGAGACTTAATGTGTGGCCTAACATATCCTAGGAAAGTCCCATGTACACCTGAGAAGAATGTGTATGTTGTCATTGTTGGGTAGCATGTTCCATCTGCGTATGTTAGATATATTCATGTATTAAGTCCACTCTTCCTTTGTCTTCTAGTTTGTTGTTTTATCTATTATATAGAGGGATGTATTGAAGTTTCTGTTATTGTAGAGTTGTCTACTGTCTTAAATACTGTTAGTTTTTACTTTGTATACCATATTTTAGGGGGTCTAACATTAGGTATGTAAATGTTTCTAATTTGTATATAGTCTTGCTTTACTGAACTTTTGTTAATGTAAAATATCTGCCTGTTCAGATATGCTTGCAAATCTCTCTACTGAAATTTTCATTTCAGTTGTATTTTTAAGCACCAGCATTCTCTTTTCCTTTCTTTTAGGCTTTCTATTTATTGGTATTTCTATTTTGTTCATATTATCATTTTCTTGACTTTTTTCCTCATTTTTCTTTAGTTTTCTGAGCATCTTTGAGATAGTTTTTAAAGTTTTTGTCTAATATATGTTTTGTTTTATTTTATTTATTTATCTTTGTTTCCTTTGAATGGGTCATAGTTTTCCTATTTCTTTGTATGCCATATAATTCATTGTTGAAAACTGGACATTTGAGCCAAATAATATGGTAACTATGAAAATCATATGCTCTTCCTTCCCCTGAGTTTGATGTTTCTTGGGACTATTTTTATTTTTATTTTTTTAAAGAAATTATTGTAGGCACACTCTATGCCTTGGACCAGCCTGAGGTATATACTAAAACTCTCCTCAGGTCTTTTCTGATACTTTTTCCTGGGCATGCACAGTCAATTTCCAGTATTTCTATATGTGCACCTGTTTTTGAATATCTTATTCTTAAATACCTGACTGTCTAAACAGGAGAGAAAGAATTGAGGTGGGGAAGAGGCAGAAGGCAGGGAACTGACTTTTTAAATCCTCTGGAAGTGACCTCAGCTGGAGGAGGAGGGGATTGCAACATGAATGAGCCAGGAGGGATGTGCAACAAGAATTCCTTTCTCCACTTCTAGAGGCTGGGAAGTCAAAGATCAAGGTGCTAACTGTTTCAGTTCCCAGTGAAACCCACTTCCTGCCTTGTAGGTGGCTACCTTTTCACTGTACCCTCACATGGCAGGAAAGAGAGAAGATAGGTAAAGCTCTTACTGTTTCTTCTTATAAGGGCACTAATCCCATAATGAAGGCCCCATCCTCCTGACCTCAGCCAGCCATAATTATTCCCCAAAGGCACCATCTTCAAATGCCATCAATTGGGGATGAGTGCTTTAGCATATAAATTTCAAGGGTTGGGAGGACACATTACAGTCCAGCACATCTGAGCTGTATCATAAACCATTATGAGTAGTGCGGATTATATTTGCCAGAGACTGCCCTAATAAAACAGAACAGAGAACAAAATATATAATGATAAATATAGTAGAAGTATTCATTAGCACCCTCTCCTCCTTTTTTGCTAGGATTCAAACTCTTCATGTGCTTTGTGCATGCTAAACAGGTACTCTGCCCCTCAGTCATAATCCTTAGTCCTAGCCTTTCTTTCCTCCCCTGCCCCCTCTGCCAACATTTATGATGTATCATGCACTTTAAGTGGTACTTTTAATGTGTAACCTTTTTTCATTCTGGTATTCCTATTTTTAGATGAACAAACTAAGGTAAGTAGCCTACAGTCCCACAGGAAGAGGCAGAGTAAACATTTGAACTTAGATCCTTAAGCCTTGAGTGTTGGCAACATTCCATTTTTTGTATGCTCTTTCACAAAGTGGAGTTCATGGTACACAGCAGCCCCGTTATTCTTACAATATAGTTTCCTTGATCAGAATGAAAAAGACTTGAAGTTCAAACACATCTCAGGGGACATCTCTAATTGGACTAGTATGGTTCACATGCCAACCTCTAGGCCAGAGGTCAGAATGTTGATTGGATACTCTGATTTCGAAAAGGAAAGGGGAAATGTTTGGGGCATCCAAAGCAAAAACATTCCAACACCTGATGAAAAATTCAGGCCATGGCTTGAAAGACACATGCCAGGTAATACCATCCATGAAAAACACAACACAGTAAGCAAAAAAGGAAGCCATTCAGCCTATTGGTCAGTGTTGGTGCAAGGAGGTGGGCTCCACTCTATTGCCAAGCCAAATTGCGGAGCACATTGGAATTTAAGATGCACTGATTCAACCACTGATTCTCTCTGAACCCTTGGGTAAGCCCAGTCTGAGCCTTGGTTTTCTATATAAATGCAGCAATTGTCATCAAGAGTTCCCAAAGCCCCTGGAGGCAGAGGCAGGAGGATCTCTAGGCCAGAGGCAGCCTGTGTAATTTAATAAGACTCTGTCTCAGAAGAAAAAGAATGGGCTGGAGGTGCAGCTCAGTACAGTGGTAGAGCATTTGCATAGTATGTGCGAGGCCCTGGGTTCAACACCTCCATACAAAAATAAATAAATAAATAAATAAAAATAGTTCCCAAAGCACTTTTCAACTCTAAGTGGCTATGATTTTCTTCATTTAGTCTTGAATTTTGGATAAAAATTCTAAGATAGCAAGCAACGGGAAAAGAGAAGCATTTTATTGCTGTTTTCAGTCCAAATGCCTCTTTTCTAATCTTTGTTTGGTCTTGCACTGCTGGTTTTGCTTGTGGAACCATAAAATTCTCCAGTTTTAAGGTCCGATTTTCATAGCTATCACAGGGAATATAAATATTCTGTACGATGCCCAGCTTAATCCAGCCAGAATCTCACGGAGGGAAAATGAAAAATCAAGTCTTTACTCAGTGATTCAAGTCTGTGTAAAGGAAACGAGTAAAAGTACAACTTGTAGCTTTTGCTGGGTCAACATAACTTTAAAGTAGTAAAAGTTTCGTAATGATCAGGCTCATTTGACCAGTGTAGATGGGAATTTCTTAGCATTTTGCAACCCATATACCTACTGAAAAATGTAAATATCCCATACCAATCCTGAGTTTCTGAAATTCATACCCTTTGGGGAAAAGGCCAACCTCTTCCTCCCTTTCTCCTTTAAGAGTCAATAAAACCTTAAATATTTTGTATATCACTACAGGGTAAGACTTGTTAAACATTGTTTTCCCTAAAGTATATCATAAAAATTGTGAATTTTTTTATTTCCAACTTAAAATCCTCACTATGCTTTTATGGGGGCTGGGTTTATGGGGGTTCAGTTGATAGAGCACCGCTCTATAGTCTCTGAGGTCTCAGGTTCAGTTCCCAGCACAAAAATGGGAAAAGGATGTAGCAATCCACTTCTGAGGCAATCCTGAAATAATCAGCCATTGAAAATCCTATGAGGGTCAGTATGAGTTGGACATGACTCAGTGGCACCTAACAACAACAACAACAACATGCTTTTATAATTTCACCATCTTCTCCATTATCCCATCCATGGAAAGAAGAGTCTGATAATGCTCCCTTTCCTAGGATGAAATGTCCCCTCTTTGAGGATCACAGGTAGAGCACACTTAGTCATAGTCCTCACTTATTACAGATTCTCTTTTTCTCTTGACGTATTATTTTGGGGGTTGGGGTTTAGCTCAGTTGATAGAGTGCTGCTCTGAAGTCTCTGAGGCCCTGGGTTCAATCCCCAGCCCCACAAAAATGGGAGAAGTATGTGGCAGCCCACTCCCAAAACAATCCCAAGACAATTAGCCATCAAAAACCCTATGAGGGAAGGTATGAGGTGGACACAACTCAACGGCATCTAACAACAACAGCAATATTATTTTTATCTCACTTCCTCAAGGTGGTTTCTGAACCTAATTTCCCACACATGTAAATGACACACAGTACAACTTCCTAAGGTGGTTATGATAATTCATAATTATCATAATTCATGGGATAATTCATGAAAAGAAGTTGGCACTTACTTTATTTCCTGGAATATGGCAGGTGCTCAGTGAATGTTAGGTAATGGTGATCAAGCCTGGTGTGTATGATTGTATAAACTGCTCACTACACAACTCAACAGGTTGCAAATCTAACTACAATGTGAAAGACAACTCCTGAAATTGTGATATGTTGAGAATGATGTATGCATAAGTAGGTAGAGATATATGTATATCTACATGTATGTTGTTGTTATTTGGTGCCATCCAGTCAGGTCCCACTCATAGCAGCCTTAGTACAATAGGGGGGAATGAGGCATTCCCCGACACTGTGCCATGCCCTGCACTATGTCAGTGTTTCTCTGATATCCATAGGGTTTTCAATGGCTGATTGTTTCAGGAGTGCTTCAGAAAGGCTGCCATATTCTTCTCCCATTTTTGTTGTGTGGAGGATCAAACCCAAGGCCTCAGGAAGCACAGAGCAGCACTCAACCAACTTAGCTAAACTCCAGCCCATATATATGTATATAGATACTGTATTCCCAACAAGTGTTGTAAACTGCCCAAGAAAAGTGGGTGCTGATTTACCAAGCCTCACTCTCTGCTCCTGCTGCATAGTCTCTCCAGCAGAGCCAGGAAGTCCAAACCAGCAAAGTATGCAGTATCTGGCCAGCAGGATCCAATCCAAATGATCTCCCAAGCCAGCTATTGAAAAGGAACAGCATTTGTGACCCAAAATGAAGAGGAGTGTAAAACTGAAGCACCCAGGAGGGGCCATGTGAGGTCTTCTATGCATTTTCAGGCTCCCAAGGAAAGGGCTTATATCATTTTAAATATTGGCTGTTTAGATTGTAATTACACTGAGTGCAATATGCTGTTGTGATTGTAAAGAGCAGTGCCCAGAGCAGGGGAGCTCTATCTGTTTGTTTGGGCCAGAAGGCAAATGCCTGCCCCACAGCCTGTGGGCTGTGAGGGTTTCGTAACTGGGGGATGCTTTGGTTCATGCTGGAGATATGCGGCCATAAAAACAATTTGAAAAGATCTGTCGAGCTGCAGAAGGAAATCCTGGAGGACACTCAACTTGCCACGGGCTCCCTAACCATGTGTTTTATGGCATGAAACACTCCAAGAAGAATGTGACATTAAAGGAAATGAAGGGGATTTGTGACCAAGTAATATTTGTGTGGAAAATTCTAATTGGGCTTCCTACTCAGATAAGACCAAGGACTTCCAACTAGTGGGAAGCATATTTCCCGTAAAATATATGTGAGATGATAACTGCTTACTTCTCTTTCCTAATCACCAAATTAGTTATTACCCAAATGCTGGTAAAAGTAGCCTTTCTCAGCAACAAAGGCATTCACTTCCATTTCAAGAGGGCCAGAGTAGGGAAACAATGAAAAGAAGTAGATCCTCCATTAAAAAGCACACTGAGCCATCAGAAAACTAGCAGAAAAGGAAATGACAGCATAATGGGAAGTATATGCTCTCATAGAGATACCAACAGTCATTCCAGAGTGATGGACAGCAAAATAGAAAAAATAATGTGGAAATTACCAATTTACCCTCATATGAAATTTAGAAAGAACCTGATGTCTCAAAGAAATTTTTAATTTAGACAGAATCCTATTTGTTCAGGAAAGAGAAATTCAAAGCATTTCCAAGGGAGATGTTCCTTTGTTGTTTTAAAATAAATTGTGTTTTTTCACTTGCTAAATAGAAATTTCTATCTATGTGGTGAAATCATGTGGCCTCAGACATTGCACCCATGATTAATTAGTTAATGAAATAGACAATGATGCTTTAGGGGGATTTAATTTATTTAGTGAGCTTGGTTTATTTGGAAATGTGTCCAGATAGAGCATTTAAATGATTTTTACCCCAATCTTATTTTCTAACTACCCAATCTTTTCATCCTTCAGAAGTAATCACCACTTTCAAATGAGAATAGCAAAAATGGCTGAATTTGGACCTGAGTAAATGAAAGATTATTCTCTTAGTTTAATATCTCTGACATTTTAAAGAATGATCCAGTAGAAAAAACAGAATTGGAAATTTTCTGATAAATTTACCAATTCCAGATTACAACATAGAATTCAACACATAGCTCCCTTAGACCCCCAGGACTTTCAGTGATTTGGCCTGTTTTGTGGACTATGTGTTATTCTCAAGAATGCCCCACAAATGAAAATTGAGAATGGTTTGTCACCTTTTTGTCTGAACAGAATAGCAGAACCCAGTTCCTTCCCTATGAATGAAATGTTATACTTTTGTCAGTTGAGGAGATCATAGCAAACCTGAAGAAATCAAACTATCTATTGGTCACTTTAAATAAAAATGATTACCATTTATGAAGTACCTGCTGTAGGTAAGGGCTGGGCTTTAGTTCAGTTGATAGAGCGCTGCTCTGCAGTCTCTGAGGTTCTGAGTTCAATTCTCAGCACCGCAAAAATGGGAGAAGGACCTGGCAATCCACTCCTGAGGCAATCCTGAAACAATCAGCCATTGAAAACCCTTTGAGGGTTGCTATGAGTCCTATGAGTTGGATACGACTCGAGGGCACCTACCAACCAACCAACTGTAGGTCAGTCAGGCATGGTGTTTAGATATATTTAAGTTCTTATTACTACTCAAAGTACAACTATGTGATAGTTTTTGTAATAAAGAAAACACTTTTTTGTGGTACTGGGGGTTGAACCCAGGGCCTCGCACTTGCATACTTTGCAAAGTGCTGGACTACTGAGCTGCACCCCCAGCCCATTTTTTTTTCTTTACTTTTTTGAGATAGAGTCTTGCTAAGTTATGCAGACTGCCCCTGGTCTCAAACTTGCAATCCTCCTGCCTCCGCCTCCCAAGCCGCTGGGATTACAGGCATGTACCACTGCGCCCTGCTCAAGACAATACTTTATACAAAGTCATATGGCAATAAATGTCAGAGTAGGACTGGAATCTATGCCTGCTATGTTCACAGAAATATAGTTAAGTAAGGGAAAGCAGATGTGTCCTGGAAGAAGTGCAACAAGAATACTCCTTGGAAGCAAAGGTTGCCAGACTGTATCTTACATATTTTGTGTCTTACGTATTGGACATGTCAGGAGGGACCAATCCCTGGAGAAAGACATTGAGAGAGTGGCGATTCAGTACAAAAAAGGAAGACCCTTAACTAGATGGATTGACACAATGGTTGCAACAATGGGATTAAACACAAAAAAATATCGGCTGCCTGGCACAAATTTGGGCAGTGTTCTGTTGTACATAGGGTTGCTATGAGTTGCACATGACTCAATAGTGCTTAATAATAACAACAACAAGGAAAAGCAATAGAATTTTGATCCAGGCATCTTTCACCCCAAGCCTTCCCCTCAAAGTAAGAAAGAAAAGAAAGAATACTTCAGTTATGCTGAGTCTCTTCAAGATGCTGTGTAATACAAAGTATTTGCTTAGAAAGCGATTCTTCTGCCATAGGATAGCGAGAGTCCACTAACATCAATATTGCATGTATTCCATAGAGGGTAACAGATTGGAAATTATACTGGGAAATAAAGGATCCAGAGGTAGCGCTCCAAGGCTGGCAATCTAGTCAAGAAGTGAATGATCATAGACCAGTGACTGGGTATCCACATACACATTAGGAAAGGAGTGTTGTCATTTGTTCCACAAATATTCATTGAATGCTATTTTTTGAGCATCTGAGCCTGTTTACTCATTTGAAAAAGCAATGGCAATAATTTCTTTGCTTGCTTCTACACGCTACTGCAAGGATCCAATTAAACAATGTAACATGTGTGAAATTATTTGGATGACTCTAAACTGCCCCACTGGAGTACACATCGTATTACTGTGAGGCTGTCTGAGCTTAAGAATTTTGGATTTTGAAATAGCCACACCAGAGTTTAAATTCACTGCTGAGTGACTTAGGATAGTGTGTGTCATTGCTATAAATGCTAATTTCCTAATGTAACAACAAATATACATGATGAACACTACCATTGTGGGGTGAATGGCACCGAACACATACAGCACCAAAATATCACTCTGCAGGTGAAAAGCTCCCAAAGTACAATGACATCCGGTAGACCAAATCCTGGCTCTGATACTCACTCATGTGAGATCTTGGACTTGTCATTTAAACTCTGGATCATGTGACTTCACATATAAGATGGATATATTAATACCAATCCCATAGAATTGTGGAAATACCCAGATGAGAATATGCATAAGCTCTGTGGTAAAGTGAAGCTACTCAGTAAATAGTGTAAGTAGTATGTTGGTTAAACATGGCTCCCTACATCAATAAGATATGGCCCTATTTCTGTTGTCACCATTTCTGTGAACTTGAGTCAGTGAAGGTAATCTGCAGAAAGCTGGAGAGAATGGATTTAGCATGGCTGGCTCTTGTTGCTGTTCACCTTCCCTCTCACCTTCTTGCTCACCTTCTTGTTCACTGCTATCTCAAAGCAGGACAAAAAAGTTTTCGCATGGCTAGGGAACTTCTGGGCTGGCAAAAAAGCAGGTCTCTCTTGTCTTTTTCCCCAGTGTCTAGCTCTACAGTGGGCTATCCCAACCACTTCCTGTCCCTGTAGGCAGCTGAGAAGAGCCTATACCTGTGCTTGCACATGCTCTCCCCGAACCTCTTCTCTGTCTGGTCATAGATCTGATCCTTGGGAAATCCTCATATATCCGTTCAGCAGCACATCCTGGAAATACAGTCATACCAGCATCCTTCTAGTACTAGTACAGAGCAACTGGCCCACCCTTGGTCCCTGGTCCACTGTTCCCTTAACTGTTTTCAGGCCTGAGTTAGACATAAATCATCCAACTCTTCCAGACACAGGGAGTATATTTCAAAGCTCTCCAAGGGCCCCTTGAAGCCCCTCTTCACCAGGCTTGTGGTTAGACCAGAGGTTAGCAAACTTCTGTAAACAGCAAGATAATATTTCAGGCTTTGCGGGCCAGACATTCTGTACCACAGCTATTCACCTCTGCCTCTGCAGGGCTAAAGCAGCCATAGATGATATATAAATACTACGTGGGTGTGGCTATATTCAGTAACATTGTATTTGTGGGCTCTACTATAGGGATGCGGCCTAGAGAGGTAGCACACCTCAAGACCTATCTGGCTTGATTGGAGATCTGGGACTCATTCCCTGGCAGTAACCTCTGCCCTACATCCAGGACCTTTTGGGCATTGAGTGAACCAAGATGGCTCTGGCATCCAACTGCCTCCTCAAACCCCTCAACACCTGATTGGCCATCTCTCAATTAGTGTATGACCCCTGATTGGGCAGTTAAGGGACAACATCTGATTGGTTCCCATTACAATGCCACAATTTGCATCTCCCTCCTGATCCAATCACCCCTTAGTATGTGGCAGCCTCTGGTTGGTCCCTGAAGGGTATATAGGCACAGTGCACAGGGCAAGCAGCAGCTGCTGCAGTCCAGCCACCAACCCAGACAACAAAGCACAATAAAGAGCTGTTGAAGAGCACCTGAGCTGTGAGTGTCATCATTGGGAATAAGAAACAAGGAGCTGTCATGAGCGTAAATCTCTGAGCCTGCCTTTCTCAAGGCTTCTCAGAGTACTTGTGGGCATAAGCCTTCCTTCAGGGCGGCGTGGGTCTTTGGCAGCGTTTACCACATAGCGGGTCTTCAGCCCCAGGGTTCAACTCATGGCCAGAGCAGTTCCCAGCATCAGGCCCAGCCCCACATTCTACAATTTGAATTAAAATTAATCTTCACAGCATGAAACATTTGTTGATTCCCTACCCCAACCATTTTAAAATATGGGCATGGTGGTACATGCCTGTAATCCTAGCACTTAGAAGACAGAGGCAGGAAGAGTAAGAGTTTAGGGCTAGCCTGGGCTACATAACGAGTCTGAAGCCAGCCTGGACTACATTGCCAAACTCTGTCTCAAAAAAACTAACCTAAGCTAAAATAAAATGAAAACCATTTTGATCTTACAATACAAAAACAGGCAGTGAGCTAGAGGTGATCTTCAAGCTGTAGTTTCTTGACCCTGAGTTGGAAGATAGATCCCTACACTTCCCTCCAAAAGCAAAATGAGAGCTTCATAGCACATATCAGTACTCATATAAAAACCTGTTTGCTTATCTGCTCATACAGCCTCATTCTACATAATTTAGCCTCAATTGATATCCCAAAGGATGGGCTTGTGGGGATGGGACTGAAGATGAAAGGTGATCTATCAAGAATAATGGATCAGTTTATTGTAACCTTTATTTTAAAATCTGTGTACAGTTATCCCTCAGTATCCATAGAAGACTGATTTCAGGATGCTCACAGATGTCAAAATCTTTGGATGTTAAAATCCCCTATACAAAACAGTATACTATTTGCATATTACCTACACACATCTTCCCATATGCTTTAGTTCATCTCTGTATTTCTTATAATACCTAATGTAACATAAACACTACGGCAGTGGTTGTTTTTTCAATCAGTAGCTGGTTGAATATGCAGATGAGGACCCAACAGGTGTGGAATTCTGACTGTGTGCAGGTTTGTCTTATTGAATCTGTCATACTGATAACTTCTCAGCTGAAACCAAGACAGAGCATTCCATTCTAAATCTTGCTGCAATAACCATTACTGTCAAGCTCACTGTTATTGTCAAGAATCTATGGGTAAGAGACAAATCAGGGTCAGGTCAGGTAAGTGGCAGCAAAGTCAATGTGCTTTCATTTCCTTACTTTAGGTAGAAGTGGCTAATTGATTTACAGTGATCAGGAAGAAGCAGAAATTATTCTTTTTATCTATCTGGCTTATCTCTTTCTGTCCTAAAAATATGTCCACAGTGAAATTTGGGGGCATTTTTTCCCCTGCTATCAATGCAGTCTTTTTTAGGAACCTTAACTTTGGGGAATAATGTGACATCTTTCAAGTTTGGGCTTTGTCCATAGGAGCAGAATCCGGCACTAGGATCAATTGTCATAACTATTTATAGAGCCAAGATATTTGAACTTCATGTGAAGTGATTTTTGTATTTTTTTCAACAAATTGGCTTTAAAATACGTTGTTGTTGTTGTTGTTGTTGTTGTTGTTGTTGTTGTTGTTGTTGTTGTTAGGTGCCCTCGAGTCGAGTCTGACTCATAGTGACCCTATGTACAGCAGATCAAAACACTTGCCGATTCTGTGCCAGGCAAATCATCTTATTTATGTATAAGCCCATTGTTGCAGACACTGTGTTAATCCATCTGGTGGAGGGTTTTCCTCTTTTGCGTTGACCTGCCACCCTCCCAAACATGATGTCCTTCTCCAGGGATTGTTCTCTCCTGACTACATGTCTGAAATATGTAAGACGCAGCCTGGCCATTCTTGCTTCCAAGGAGCACTCTGGTTGTACTTCTTCTAGGACAGATCTGTTGGTTCTTTTGGCAGTCCATGGTATATTCAGTATTCATCTCCAGCACCACAATTCAAAAGCATCAATTCTTTTTCTGTCTCTTTTGTTCAATGTCCAGCTTTCACAACCATATGATGCCACTGAAAATACCATGGCATGAGTCAGACACACCTTCGTCTTCAATATGACATCTTTGCTTTTCAATACTCTAAAGAGATCTTTTGCCACAGCTTTTCCTAGAGCAATGCGTCTTTGGATTTCTTGACTGCTGCTTCCACGGGTATTGATTATAGAGCCAAGCAAAGCAAAATCTTGGACAACCTCAATCTTTTCTCCATTTATTGTGAAGTTGCGTGCTGACCCAGTCGTAAGGATTTTTGTTTT
>VMDO01000975.1:0-2500 GCA_007922755.1 Pedetes capensis
CATCAACAATGTAAAAGCGTTCTTTTCTCTCTGCATCCTCACCAGCATTTGTTATTAGTTATTTTGTTAATCTTGGCCATTCTTACTGGAATAGAATCACAATGTTGGATGGAATCTCTGTTGTTTTGATTTGCATTTCCCTACTGGCTAGGGATATTGAGCAATTTTTCATGTGTTTATTTCAACTGCTTTTTTTTTTTAAGCTGAATACTTAAGGTACAGGGAGAGACATGAGTTAAAGAAGGAATTATTGAGGATTTTAAAAACCTCTCCTATTATATAAACTCTAGTGTGCATAGAATGACATCTTGAAAATGTGAGTCCTCAAAAAATACATGATTTATTGCACAGATTAACTGATTAAAAAAAACATTAGTTTCCTAGCTTATGCAGAACACAATGCAAGTTGGATATGAGTTCACAATGTGGTGAGAGAGACAGATATGAAAACCAAAAGTGTGATAAGCACTAAAACAGAATCATACACAAGGTACCTATGAAAACACAAGTGAAAAGCAATAAATCCCCTAAGGAGGGTATTACAGAAAGGATATTATTCTAGGTATTAAATATGTCCCACAAAAAGACCATGGGGAGAAAATAACATAAGCAAAATCATAATTATAGATTTGTTAGTTTATCATTTACATTAAAGAAATCAATTTACCAACAGAACTATATACCTGATGGTGCCATCAAATCTAGATGATCTCTTTGTCCACCAACTTTGGGAAACAGTATTGCCATTTTATTCACTGTGATATTCTCCTGTACCTACTGTAATGTCTGGCACATAAAAGACACTGAATAAATCTCCCTTCAGTTCAAAATCTACCATTTACATTTACAGTTCAAATCTATCATTTACTAATATAGGGAGATTTTAAAAAAGCATACCAAATCTATTCCAGCTTTAAGTCCTAAACATTTGCTGTTCATCTGTCTTGAATGTTCTACCTCCTCACATTTACACAAAATTTCCTTCCTGTTTTTCTAGTCTCAAGTAAAATGTTCCTTCACCAGTACCATACCTAATCACTCTTTAGCACACCATCCCGTCTTATTTCTTTACAATGCTTACCACTATCCAAAATTATGTGTTAAGTATATGTTAAGTTTGTTTATTATATCTCTTCCTTTCCTGCTTTATGAGAGCAGGAGCTCATCTACCTTGGCCATGCTGTGTCTTCAATACCTAGAACACCTGATACAAAGAAATATAAGAGATTAAATACAAGTTGAATACTAAATAAATTCACCTCATTTATCTAGTCCCTAAAAGTATTTACTGACCCTGCTACAGATACATATCATTTAAAGAGCTAGCCAAAATTATGTGTTAAGTATATGTTAAGTTTGTTTATTATATCTCTTCCTTTCCTGCTTTATGAAAGCAGGTTGAACAGATTGACAATTAGTTGGTATTTTAAAATCTATTAAGGCTGGGCACTATAGTGCACACCAGTAATCTCAGTCAATCAGGAGACGGAGGCAGGAGAATCAGTTTCAAGGCAGCCTGCAGAACTTAATGAGACCCTGTCTCAAATATAAAAACTAAAAAAGAGACTGGGTAGGCTGCTCAGTGTTAGAGCACTTGCCTATTATATGCAAGAGGCCCTGTGTTCAAACCCTCAGTACTTCAAAAAATCTATTAATAGGAAGGGACATCTCAAATTCAAACCATTAACACCTGGGAAGACCAAAACACCCAGGGCTGATTGCAACTGCTCAAGGATAAATTGTCCACTTGTTCCTCTGCACTACAAGTATGGTGTTATCAATTTCTAATTGTGCCATGATATGGAGTGAAAAAAAAGTTGTTGTTGTTAGGTGCCCTTGAGTCTGACTCATAATACCCTCATAGAGTTTTCAATGGCTGATTGTTTCGGAAGTGGATTGCCAGGTCCTTCTCCCATTTTGGTGGTGCTGGGTATAGAACCCAGGTCCTGAGAGAATGTGGAGCAGCATTCTACTAATTGAGCTAAACCCCAGCCCCAGAAAAAAATAGGAAGCATTTTTCCAACCATTTCTAATTCAGTGAGTAGGATACTTTCAGTTGCAAATACAGAAAACACAATTCAAACTGTCTTTAAAAAAAAAAAAAAAGTAAGTGCAACTGGTTTGACTAAAAAACCTCAAATATGGTTTGGCTTCAGGCCAAAATGTGACCTGTACTTGAATTGTTATTCTTTTCATTTTTGCCCATGCTACCTCAATATTGGCTATATTTAATAGGCTATCAATTCATAGCGACAAAAAACTGTAAACAACTACCAGCTCTACACACTTCCTCCTTCCTTCTTCCAGCAAGAAAAAAAGAGTCTGTGTCTTAACTAAAGTCCTAAGCATCCCTATTTGGACATGCCTGGGTTACCTACCTACCATTGAACTAATTACTGAACTCAGGGGATTGATGGAAACACAGTTCAACAAGCTCAACCTTTGGAGCTGGATGTGGAGTTAATTCAGGCTAATCTCACAAATATCACATGCCTGAGAA
>VMDO01000975.1:7500-21544 GCA_007922755.1 Pedetes capensis
AAGGTCATAAATAATCAAGGAAAGGTAAAGGATAGTAGAGAAACTCAGACATCTTACATCTTATAGAAAAAGCCAAAGAAGAACAAACAATTAGATATATATTTTTAAAAAATAATCAAAAGAGTAAGATCTGGGAGTTGGAAAGGAGAAATGTATCAATGAATGATTAGCCTTGAGGAGAAAAGAGAATATTCTTCTCTTCCTTAGAGCTTCTTGGATTATTTCCTCAGCATAGAGACCAAAGAGGTACAGTGAAAGGATACAGACCAGATGAACACTTTTCCTAGAGCAACAACTTCCTCAGAGAATAGAGTGAAGGATAAGCTGAAAGGGCCAATATACAAAGCTTGTTAAGATTCCAAATATAAGCAGATTATAAAATTAGTTGTAAACCTAGCCAGGCACAGTGATGCCCACCTATAATCCCAGCTACTTGGGAGGCAAAGGGCAAGAAGACTGCAAGTTCAAGTACAGCCAAGGCAATAAAGCAAGACCCCACCTAAAAGAAAAAAAAAAGAAAAAGAAAAAGAAAAAGGAAGGAAGGATGGAAAAGAAAAGAAAAAGAAAGTGTAAACCTTATTAAGTAAACTTCAAAACCCAGAACTAAGGAGTACCTAAGAGCTTGAACATATTAATGTAAGCAAATAAAGGAAATAAAAAAAGCATTCATTCATTCAACAAACATTTATTGAGCCCATTCTATATTCAAAATGTAATGATTAAAAATTTTAAAATGGCACTCAGGAACCTAAAGCAGGAGGATCAATGAGCATTTAAGGCCAGCCTGGTCTACATGGTGAGTTCCAGGTCAGCCTGTGCTATACAATGACACCCTGTCTCAAAAAACAAATAAATAAATAAAAATTAGATAAGACAGAGTCTTACATAAAAATAGAAAAATATACAAAAATAATTAAAATACAGTGGGATCATGTACACTGATAGAGATCTGCAAAGAGGATTATAGTAGCACAAGGAAGGTACTTCTAATCCAGCACAGGAAAATCAGAGATATCTTGAGGTCTGACTTCCTGGGGAAGGTAATTTCTGAGCTGACACTTTAAAACTTAAAAATTAAGGTGCCCAGAGCAGTGACACACACCTGTAATCCCAGTGACTCAGGAGGCAGAGGCAGGAGGACTGCAGGTTCAAGGCCAAAGGCAGCCTGAATAACTTAGTGAGATCCTGCCACAAGATAAAATATAAAAAAAGGGTCTGGGGGTATAGCTCAGTGGTATAATGCATGCAAAAAGTACACATGAGGCCCTGGGTTCAACCCCTAGTACCACAAAAAGGAAAAAAAAAAAAAACTTAAAGGTTAAGACATTAATGAAAGGGTACCCAGGAGGAAAGGCAGTTCAAGAGACATGGGTAGCAGAAGAGAGCAGGGCTTGGCAAAAAAAAAAAAAAAAAAAAAAAAAAAAAAAAAAAAAAAAAAAAAAAAAAAAAAAAAAAAAAAAAAAAAAAACCTTGAACCAGGTTATCAATTGTGACTGGACAGAAAACAGTAACATCATTCCTAGGGGACTGAGTGGAGAAATACCAGCCAGTGCCAACTTAGGAGCCAACCAACCACCAAGGGACCATAAGCCTGAAAGCCCTAATCACAGCTGTCATCAGGTAGAATTCTTGCAGGATCCCATTAGGGATTGCTAACATAGTCACAGATACTGTATGTACTTCTAGTGTACTAACACGTGTGGGTTCACTAGCTCTCTCTGAGGACCCTCCCACACTCCTTGTATTCAGAGGTGCTCTTCTTCCCCTCTTACTTTTGTTCTTCCTCACTTTCACTGTTTCAAGGTTTTTTTTCCCCAATGTTCTAAATAAAACTTTCACTTTGAATGCCTTGTGTGGCTTCTCAAACTCAATTCTTCAATTCATTGAACCAAGAACCCAGCATAGGAGACACTCCTCACCAGAACCAAGGAAGACCCCAGTACCCTCTCCAGTAACAGTACAGTAAAAAATTATGTAAAGTCATTTTAGAGAAGAAAATAGCATAAGCAAAGGCAGATGGAAGAAATATTTTAAATGAGGAGAAAATAAGGCTTGAAAAGCAGGTAAGTCTTAGGGGCTCTTTTATGACCTGTCAAGGAGCTTGAACTAATAACTTCACATGTTCTGCTCTTCTTATAGTGGATATCTTACCCTGTATTCTCTGGTTTTTGTTTTGGTTTGGATTTGGGTGTTTTTGGTGGTACTGAAGTACTCTGGAAGTGTTCTAGTGAGCTGCATTCCCAGCCTCCCCCGTTTTTTTATTTCTGATGTTGAGACAGGGTCTCACTAACTTACGCAGGCTGCCTCTGGATTCAAACTTGCAATCGCCCTGCCTTGGCCAACCAAATTGCTGAGACTATAGGTATGTACCACTGTGCCCTGCTCCCTGCTTAAATATATTTAAAAATCAGATCAAATTCTATTGCCTATGTGATTTTTCTACAGCTGCACCACTCTGGTGTCCAATTTTATCAGATTTCGGAAGCTAAGCAGAATCGGGCTTGGTTAGTACCTGGATGGGAGACCACCTGGGAATACTGGGTGCTGTAAGCTTGGGAGAAGGACCCTACAGCCAACTGAGGAAACAATCAACCGTCAAAAACCCTATGAATAGCAGAGAAACACTGACAATAGAGCTGGGCGTGGCACAGCATAGGGTAGTGTTTTGTTCTTTGGTACACAGAGTTGCTAGGAGTCAGACCTGACTTGACAGCACCTAACAACATGTGATTTCTACAAATCCATCTCCCAACAACATCTCCTTTTCTTTACTTATTATCCAGATCACATGACTAGAACCTTATTGTAGATACTGTCCTATCTTCTTATTGCCTATTCACAATTTTGTACTTTATTATATCAATTTCTAATGTTGCCATAGTGTTATTTTTCATGAACTATTTCACACTTGCACAAGGTTTATTAGGCTCCAAGCAGGAAATTAGCCTTGAAAACATAATGGATATTTAACAAATATTTAATCAAATTATCATAAGTTATATAAAATTATGAAAAAATTTTTAGTTTCTTGAAAGAAATTACACCATTATGGAAAAAATTCTCTATTCACAATAAAGTATTTGTTAAATTTCTCCTTATTTTAAGAAAAGGAGTACAGACTTAATACATGAGTTTTATAAATTTAGAAATACTTAAACTAAACATGAAAGTCTGAGATGTGTGAAAGAAATGGGAGAACTGAAAACTCTCCATATAAGGGTTATTATGAAACCATAACATAAACCACTAAATGTACCAACATTAGCAAATAAAATAGATTATAATTTATAATCTATAAAAATTACCACCTAAGTGCACATTAAAACAAAAACATTTTTGTCTTAATTATTTACACAATTATTTCCCAAAGTGTGTGCTAAGGGGCACAAGGTCCACAAGATACATCTATAAAAACAGTCAAATAAATCTGGGAAATGTTGCATACTAACTCCTCACCTTAGAGATTAACAGTACCATTAGCACAGTGAGAAGCTGGTTAGCCCACGTTTCCCAAGTTTATTTTAACCAGGAAACACCTTTTCTTCCATAATTCATGAGGCAAACAAATATTCTGGGAAATGTATATTCCAAAGAGCATACTCTGGGAAATTCTAATCTACAAAATTGTTCTATGTTCTTACTTCACTACTGGCATGGTCTAATTTGATTGTATGGAATAATTTCCCAATAAGAAACACTTTCCATTCAACTGCTACCAAAACTGACAGAAGAACATAATTTGTCAACAAAGATATTTACCATTACATTAATAGCTTCCTTCAATTATAGCCCATTACAAAGTTTCCCTACGTGTGGTCCATTAATAAGTACTTCACAAAAATAGGACTCCATAATCTCGTACAGTAAAACTACAAGTTATGATTTATCCATCAGTCAAGAAATCAGTGTAATGGGTCTTGAGGAGAACTTCTTCCAATGAAAAGCTAGACTAGCAGAAACTATAAGAACACACTGTGGTAAAAGCAAGAATGGCCTCAACTGTATTTTATTAGGAGAGTATATACATATATTTATACTGGCCTGCATCTGAAAATGGCTTTTTAGGTGCTAAGAATTGAACCCAGGGCCTCACACATGCTAAGTATACGTTCTACCAATGAATTATACCTCTCACCCCTAAAATGTATTTTTTAATGTATACTATAATTGAAAACATTTAAGAATGCTATGAGTTCAAAAAAAAAAAGTTGGGTTAAACATGTTCCTTTACTACAGGACATTTTAGAGACTTTAATGACTTCCAAGTGCATTTCTGATCACAAGAACCTTTTTCTATTAAAGTATCTCACATGACTAGTGCTCCCTGTAACACAATTTAGGAAATATTGCCTTTTGGAAACCACACACTACCAACTGCCTTGAAGCACATTATGTAAAACCAGTGCTCCATTCTTACCTCCTGCTGAATTCCCACAATCAGATGTCTCATCTTAAGTGTAGGTCCTTCACAATTTGGTCAAATTTACAATATCTTTAATTTGCTTACCATAAATAGTGGTTATGGGAGAAGGACCTGGCAGCTCATTCCAGAAACAACCACTGAAAACCCTATGAGGGTCGCTGAATCAGACCTGACTGGAAGGCATGTAACAAGAAGTACTGATTAAGCACCTGGGTTTCAACTTTGACTCCACCACTTACTGGTTACATAGTTACTGGTCTTGTTATTTAATCTTTTTCCTCATATATGATAAGAGAATAAAAGGAATGCACTTAAAACATGATATCCATGATTATCAGAATAAAACTATCATCACATCAGTATGGTTATGACTCGCAGAGCTAAAAACAAAACAAAACAACAAAAACACTATGCTGCCGCCTAGTGGGCACTATGATTTAAAAATTGACACAGTAACAAGGTTTCTTCCTAACTCCTAACTCTACAGTATGAAGTAGTACAAAAATTATTTTCTCAAGCTACATTAGTACACTTCATAAATTGTCAAAGTAAACCAAGGAGGGGTATCATAAACACTAAAACTGGCTGAAGAAATTGCTGCAGAATTGTGCAGGATTACAGAATATATTCCACCACACAGCATTCGCTGATTTTCGGGTTGAAATACTTCAGTAAGGAATGCTCTTTCAAGGAACAAAACAAAGATAGCCACCAGCATTTATCACAACTAAGGCAAAATAGCAAATAATCAAGAGTTAAGTGAATTTCGGGGGTTGGGGACTGTAGCTCAGTGGTAAAGTACTTGCCTTACAACGGCAAGGCCCTGGGTTCAATCCCCAAAACTGGAAAAAATATTGAGCTGGGATTTAGCTCAGTGGGTAGAGCGCTGCGCTGCAGTCTCTGAGGTCCCGAGTTCAATTCCCAGCACCGCAAAAACGGGAGAAGGGCCTGGCAATCCACTCCCAAGGCAATCCCGAAGCACTCAGCCATTGAAAACCCTAAGAGGGGTCGCTATGAGTCGGATACCAACTCGATGGCACCTAACAACAACAAGTGAATTTCAGTTCCTCTTCTAATTAGAAGAGCCTTTGTAGAGTCTTCACATTCTCTTTTTAATGGGGGTGCAGCGGCTACAAAGGTTCCCATAAATGTCTTAAGAATTATCACTGACATTTTTCCAAAATCAAAGTGAAGTGGAAGATTAAGGCTATGATATCAACCACTTAAATCTGCAATTCGGCATAATCCAGATTAGCGGCACAGTAATTTTATTCCCACAGAAATTCCATTTAAATTCGTGCAAAGTGCAAAGCACTTCTAAAGAATAAAATTATCATCCTGTAATCCCAGCACTCGGGATGATGAGGCAAGAGGCGGGCGAGTTCGAGGGCGAGCAAGTTCGAGGCCGGCCTCGGGTTTGAGACCCTGTCTCAAAAAAACAAAAATGAATAAAGTTACTAGAAAAACTTGGGAGAAGGCCCCGGCAACCCACTCCCAAAAAACACTCAGCCATTGAAAACCCCATGAATAGCAGAGCAGCACTAACAATACTGTTTCGCCTGTTGTACACAGAGTCACTATGAGTTGGGCGCCGACTTGATGGCACCTAACAACCACCACCAGAAAAATAAAACACCAAGAAATTTCTTTGGGTATTTACACACTTCCATGGCTTGAAGAATTACGCTAGAAGAATTTTTGCACTATTAAAATATTCTGCAAAGCAGTTGTTTCCCGAAAAAATTCATTTCACTAATGAGTTTAAAATATTGCAAACGTTAAGCGATGGACTTTTTTTGAAAATTTTCACATGAATGTCCAACATTAAAACATTGTGTTCCCAGCGGCTAGGGAGGCGGAGGCAAGGAGAATCACAAGTTTGAGACCAAAGGTAGTCTGCGTAACTTAGCGAGACCCTGTCTCAAAAAAGTAAAAAAATGGGCTGCAGGTGCAGCTCAGTGGTCCAGCACTTACAGAGCATGCAGGCGCGAGGCCCTGGGCTCAACCTCCAGTACCGAAAAAAAAAAAAAAAATTGTGTTAATAACGCAAACACAGGTTTAAAACAAGAACATTCTAAGACACATACCCAGAATACACTTTTCTATTAAGAACAGACGAGACTCCTATTACCAACTCGAAGCCTTGACCGGAAAGAGTAAGCTGGAAGATTCTAGACAGAACCTGACAGGAGACTTCGAAGCAAGAAGGTCCTTCGAAAACCACAGCAAGGCTGCAGTGAGTCAAACAGGCAGAGGAGTAGGACAAAGCCCTAAGTGAACCCTGCATGAAAAGATTAGAGCTGCTTCCTACATAGCCCAACGAGAAGCTGAAGACTGCTCGGAGTTACCTCGAAAGCGACTCACTGGCGTCAGCACTTCCGCTGCACCTTTTCCGGCTGGTGAGTACTTCCGGTTTTTCTGGCCGGGTGGGCGTCCTTGAGGATCTGTGGCAAAACGTCGTAGAATTGTTTTTAAAGGTACAAGCTCCTAGAAAGGTGTTTCTGGATGCTCACTGTCTATTGGGTTATAGGTCCATGATTTTTGCAAGTCTTCGGAAGGCTGGGCACGGGTGGCGCACGTCTGAAATCCCAGCTCCTTGGAGACTGACACAGAAGGATCACTCGTTCGAAGCCAGAGGCAGCGTATGCAATTTAGTGAGACCCTGTCTCAGAAAAAAAAAATAAAATAAAATAAAAAATAAATTATGAGGATGTATGTGATTATTTAAACTGAGAGATTTTTTGAATTGTTGAATATTTACTAAAACTTGATAAATTCTAAGATTAGGGACATACTTCAGTAGTAGACCAATAGCCTAGCATGCACCATGGGTTTGAGTCCCAACATAGCAAAAAGAAAATTTTCTTTTGATAAATTCTAAATCCTTATGCCTGAAGCCATACCACTGTGGCGACCTATCCCATCAGATCTCAGAAGCTAAGCAGGATTGGACCTGATTAGTATTTGGGTGGGAGATACTCTGAGAATACCAGGTGGTGTAGGCTTGGGAGAAGGACCCAGTAACCCACTCCCAAAAAACAATTAGCCATTGAAAACCCTATGAATAGCAGAGAAGAACTAACAATACAGTCGCCTGTTGTGCGTAGGGTCGCTGAGTCGTACACCAACCTGTGGGGACCTAGCCACAACAACAGTCCTGTATCTGTTAGCAATTAAATTCATGGTATTACTCAACAAGGTGGGGAAGAGATGGAAGGATGAGCCTAAAGACTGAAAGGAGAAAACCCCAAAGGAAGAATTTACCCACTTGCCCCCATGTCAAGATTCTTTATAGCAATACCTATGGGATTTAGAGGGAGGAAGTGAAGATACATTTTAATGTAGACATCCTTCCCAAGCAGAACTCTTTCTCTCAAGGTTCACATAATGTATACCTCACAGGCAAAAGCCTTAAGACTTGATTCTATAAGGTGTGTTGCCTACCTTGTTTTTTCCTCTGTGAACACAATAATTTTGATTCTAGTAGCCAGATCAAACCACCCAGGACAGTTATCTCTGCCAACGTATCTAAAAGGATTTTAGTAAAGGATAATAAATTCATATGTATAATGACTAGAAAATGGTACTCTAAAAATGAAAATAGTGGTTGGGTAAGTCTTTTTATGGAAGGTGTTCCATGGGTTCATGTGTTTGAATGCTTGGTCTCCAGCTAGTGGCAGTATTTTCAGAGGTTGTAGAAATTTTAGGAGGTGGGACTTAGTTGGAGGAAGTGGGCCACTGGGTGGGGGGGGGGTCTTTGGGGATATGTTATGCCTAAATTCATCCTGTAAATTCTCTCTGCTTCCTGTCTGCTGTGATATGAACAGCTGTCCTCCCACACATGGTCCCACTGCTATGATATTCTGTTCAAGCACTTGGAACCAAGCAACTATGGACAAAACCCTCTGGACCATGAGCCAAAATAGATTTCCAGAGCCTACGTATCTGCTATAGTGAAAACAAGTGCTTCTTACTTGTCACAGTCATAGAACTTAACATATTTCATTATAGTTATTTGTTTCCATGTTGTGAGTAGATGGTATTCCCCCCCCCTTTGAGATGGAGGCACTGCTCTATGTTGCTTAGGCTGGTCTTGAACTCCTGGGCTCAAGTAATCCTCTGGCCTCCCAAGTCGCTGAGACTACAGGTGCAGGCCACCAGACCTGGTGATCAGAGATCTTATCTTATTCATCTTTGTATCTGAAACCTCAGCATAATGCTTGGCACATAGTTGTTGTTGTTGTTAGATGCCATTGAGTCGGTATCCAACTCATAGTGACCCTCTATACAACAGGGGAAACACTATTGTCAGTGCTTCTCTGCTGTTCATAGGGTTTTCAATGGCAGATTGATTTTTGGGAGGGGGTTGCCAGGTCCTTCTCCCAAGCCTACAGCTTCTGGTGTTCCCAGGTCTCCCATCCAGGTACTAACCAGGCCGGACCCTGCTTAGCTTCCGCGATCTGACAGAATTGGATGCCACAGGGCTACAGCTGCAGGCTGGCACATAGTATACATTTAATAAATATTTATAGATAAATACTCGAAGTCAAAGTTGCTCATAACTAAAAGAATTTCACATAATAATTGGCAGTGCCATAAATTGTGGTAGAAATGTCTCTAAAACTTGCTAGATATATTAGATTTTCACTCTAGCTTTTCACTTTAATGTATATAATAATGAAACGTTAATTAGCTATTGAATTTTAGGTGTCAATATTAGGATGATGGATTGCTCAACTATAAAACATTATTTGGAAGATATACTACATGCAACATGAGAATGATTTTATCATGAATTTATGATTTATTGATTTTACTTAACTTGATTTTATGTATAGTATACATGAAAAATTAATAACATCGTGCCTCAACATCAACAAAACAAAAATCCTTACAACTTAGTCAGTATGCAACTTCATGATAAATGGAGAAAAGATTGAAGTTGTCCAAGATTTTGCTTTACTTGGTTCTATAATCAACCCACAGAACCAGCAGTCAAGAAATCAAAAGACACATTGCACTGGGAAAAGCTTTTGCAAACAACCTCTTTAAAGTGTTGAAAGATAAAGATACCAGCCAGGCGCGGTGGCACACGCCTGTAATCCCAGCACCTCCAGAGGCAGAGGCAGGAGGATCTCAAGTTCGAGACCAGAGGCAGTCTGCATAATTTAGCAAGACCCTGTCTCAAAAAGTAAAAAAATGAGCTGGGGGTGCAGCTCAGTGGTCCAGCACTTGCAAAGCATGCAAGTGTGAAGCCCTGGGTTCAACCCCCAGTACCATACACACAAAAATAAATAAATAAAATAAAAATAAAAATAAAATAAAAATCTCCAAAGGAAAAGTAATGTACAGAAAGGGAAAAAGAAAATAATCAGTTAAGTGAAAAGAAATCTTTCTAAGCTGATAATTTACAATGAGTGAAGAAAGGGCCATGTGTTGTAAAATGAGTACTATTTTTCTACTTTTGTAAGTTTCCATAAAAAACAAAAATTTAAAATTATTGTTGATTTTTCTGAATTATGAAACAATACATGTTAATTATTTTTAATGCCAAATCAAGCACAAAGAAATTGGACCAATGAGGTGAGGATGTAGCTTGATGGTAGACCACTTGTCTAGCATATGCCAGATCCTGCGTTCCATTCACAGAACCATAAACAAGAAAGTAAAAAGAAATGTATGCTTCAAGTAAACTTTTATATTCTCATATGTTTACAAAATTTAAATCATTTTATACATAGTGGTTTGAATCTAGCTTTTCCTTGCCTAATATAATGGAAACATTTTCAGTTTATAATTCCATTTTAATTTTATTAAAGGTGCAGTAAAAACTGTTTGAAATTTTCTGAAGACCAGTATTCAAAGACTCATTTTGCAGCTAGACTTCAACTAATATGGTAGAAAATGGGTTTTTTTATTTAATGCAAAACTTAAATATCATAAGTGTACAGGACAATTTAGGGATAAATATGTGGTACTTTGAACACTAGTAAGATTAAGGGAATCTGTGTTCTTGTGTGCGAGTAATTGAAATCGGTTCTGGCTTATATAAACAGAAGAGGAATTTACTGAAAGAACATTGAGTAGCAAACAAAATGCTGTGGGAGCCTTGTGTGTTGCTGGGATGCTGAAAGCTATGCCACAGGTATCTCAGATACCAGCAGGGCCACCCATGGTGAACAGATTTCAGCTGAGTTTCCAGACTAAGACAGACTAGGGAGAAGCACCTGGCAGCCCACTCTTGAAACAAGTAGCCATTGAAAACCCTATGAATAGCAGAGAAGCACTGTCAAATATAGTGCCAGAAATGAGCCCCCCAGATTGGAAGGCATTCAAAAGACCTGGGAAGAGTTGCCTCATCAAAGTAGAGTTGACCTCAATGATGGGAACAGAGTAAAGATCCTGGGACATCCATTTGCAGATGTGGTATGACTCAAAATGAGAAGATACACAGTGGGTGCAAAAAATGGATGCTCAAATATAAAAGAAGATCATATATATTGCAAAGTCCTGGGTAGTTTTTCTTTCTCTTATACATAGGATCTCTATGAGTCAAATCCAATTCTATGACATCTAAAAACAACAACAAAAATGGGTGAGAAATCTGGAGAAGGAGATGTACAAAATGACAGAAACCAAGTCAGGCTGAGTAGCAGGAGCCACAACCCAGACAATACCAGAGGAATTGGTTAGGACTTTAGAGATAAGGCTGGAAAGTGAAGGTGGGGGTAAGGTCGCACCAACCAGACATGACTGAAAGCAAACACCCGACACCATTGTAGACTCTGGCTGTCTTTGCCTTTATAATTAATTCCTCAATTCTTTCTGTATCTGTGTCACTCCCCAGGCTAAAGTATCTAAACCTTGGAGCTTTTATAAGGTGCCTTTACCATGGTTGTCACAAGCCTGGAAGAGGAATGATAGCACTGTGATTTAACAAAGAGAAGACAAGCCCTTTAGCCAATAGTTGTATCTAACAGGGAATTGCCCCTCCACAGGAAAGAATGTGGATGGGGGAGGAATATATTTCAATGATTCTAGTCTCAATATTCATGACAATTACTGTATGATCATGATTGAACCCTTCACTTTTAATATTCAACTTTAAATAATGAGAACAATACTTGCTTCTACTGGCTTCATTGATGTTATAAAGATAAATGATTTAATATCTGCGGACTACACTAAATACCTTAGGAAAAGAAAGCACTAGAGATACAAGTTATTTTAATTAGGGAAATTATAATTAGTAAAGATCATAACAGTTGCTGTGCTTCGGACATAGGTAATACTCAATAACTTACTAAGTCAAACATGCTAGAAACTGCAGATACTTTGTTCTAACTACATTACTATATATGAGCTCAAGTTTTAAAAACACATTAATTTTTAGTTAACTTTTTAAACTTTGTTTATATAAAATGCAGTTCCAAGGCTTAGATTCGAGAGGGGAAGAAAGATGCACAGATGGTTCAGTTGGTTGGATCTGTTACATTAATTTCACAATCTGTGAAGGAGTGGATTGCTCCTTGAATGGTAATGGAAAATTAGCTTCTTTATTTCTTCATTAAGACTGTGGGAGGAAAATTAATACTCTCTTCAGCTTTTCCAAAATAATAGAATATATCTTTATTAAAATGATGAATATACATGCCTACTTTCTTTTTGGTGGAGAGACTAGCATATAAAGTGATTCAACTAAAAGATGAGCCTTAGAAAGCACCTTGTTAGGAAAGTAAGGTTCAGTGAGACACAGTTTTTTACCTAAGGTCTTCACTTTGCTGACTTTTCACTAAGATCAACTGTACTTACCCAAGGTCACACAAGTAATTAAGGACAAAGGAAAATTAGAAAGTTGGGATTCTGATTCTTAATCCAGTACTCTTTCAAATTCACCAAATCCCTTACAGGAGGAAAAAGAATTTCATTCATTACACTTTTCCCATTACTGGAGGATATACTGCTTTTGGTTCCTACGCCCTGTGAGGGAGTAACCCTTTATGCAAAACTATTTTAAAAATAGTAAGTTTCCCCAATTTTCTTTTCATGAGGTACAGGTGGAAAGAAATCGAACCACTGTCCTGGAAAAGGCCAACCTTATACAAAACCATGAAGTCAAGTCATTCTTCAGTTCCCACTTTCTCCATCTTATACTCCTACCAAGGCCACTTCCGAATTAACTCATCCCCTCCCCACCGTTCTTCATTAAAATGACTGACTGAGTCAGGCTCCGCTGCACATATTTGTAAGGACTGGGGAGGTGGGAGCAGGAGCATCGCAAGTTCAAGGCCAGAGGTAGCCTGTGCAATTTAGCAGGGCTTTGTCTCAAGATAAAAAATAAAATGAAAAAGGGGCTGAGGATTCAGCTCAGTGGTGGAGCTCTTGCATAGGAGGTTTGAGGCCCTGGCTTCACCCCTCCAGTACCTAAACAAATAAATAAATAAATATATAAAAAAATACCCAAACAAAATAAACTCCTTTAAGATTTTATTTCACTCTTTCATACATAAATGGGATGTAGTTAACACACACACGTATATATGCATGCACATGCATGTGCCTCTATGGACCTGCTGTCACACAATCCATTTTAAGAAATATATCTTTGGAGCCTCTTCCGTGTGTGTGTGTGTGTGTGTGTGTGTGTGTGTGTGTGGCAGTGTCACTATGTAGCCCAAGATGGCCTCTCCTGCCTCTGCCTTCCAAGTGCTGGTATTACAGGCCTGAGCCACTGGACCGGTTGGAGCCTCTTCTTTATCCGTGTGATTACACCTTCTCTACGGTGCTCAGAAGTAATTAACCTCTCTTTTGTCATTTCCTCCCTTTCTATCATTTCTTTGCTTTGTTTTACCTGTGACACACTCCTAACTACCTGCAGCCATACCACTGTGACGTTTGATCTCGTCATATCTCGGAAGCTAAGCAGGGTGGAGCCTGATTAGTACTTGGATGGGAGACCGCCTGGGAATACCAGGTGCTGTAGGCTTGGGAGAAGGACCTGGCAACCCACTCCCAAAAAACAATTAACCATTGAAAACTCTATGGACAGAAAAGAAGCACTGACAATAGTGCTTCACCTGTTGTACATACGATTGCTATGAGTTGGACACCAATTCCACAGTACCTAATAACAATGACACTGCTAACCAATTCATTTAGTTTCATGCATGCTTTCAAACTTCACGTAATTGGCATAAACATAAATATGTTCCTGTAACTTCCTTTTTTCCCTCAATGTTTTATCTGTTGTATATGTTTGTGATAGTATGATGTGTATTTTTTGGCTTTCATCCACGGTTCCTGACTCAACACTCCCTCCAGAAGGCAGGCCAAACAAACTAGAATTTCTCTTCCCCAAAGCAGGTCATAGAAACTAGTCTTCCGCTCCTTTTCATTCTGTTTTGGAACTGGACATAAAGAAATTCTCTGATCTACAGCTGTCTGATAGTAGGTTATAACCCCTCCTTATTCCAGATGGGTCCTGCACCATAGCCTGGAGGGCAGAATGCTGTACAGAAAGGCCAGGAAGCTGGGCACAGTGGTAATCCCAGGTAAGCCTGTAATCCCAGCAACTCAGGAGGCAGAAGTAGGAGGATCGCAAATTCAAGACCAGAGGCAGTG